>OZ026529.1:50466874-50608995 GCA_964019695.1 Loripinus fragilis
ATAAAATGTTTTATATCATCGCCGTGACAAAATGAGGGTTGACCAAACTTTGTTTTAAATCATACTCTGGTATATTTTGATAATACGTGACTATTAGGATAAAAAAACAGATGTGAAGTCATCTGCATCCCAATTCAGAATTATAAGAATCATTACAAAAGACCTATAGGGCTTCATGCTGTGAAATTAGTACTAAGCTTCAATTGGCCCGATTTCAGGTACAATGCACAAGTAGGCAAGTATGCCCATCAAGTATTCGGATCAATCTGCCCATACAGGCACAGGATGTGGGTTGCGTGTTTGGTCCTGTTCTTTTATGCAGTTTGTGCGTCCACTATATTTGCAATCATATTAGCTGCTTGTTTTAATTCAATTGTATTTCTTACTTTGCTGTGTGCCTGACTCGATGGATGCTCTATTGGTAGCCAAGGGTTCAACGTGTCTTCAGGCGGAAAACTAAGACTCTAATCAGACTGTATGGAAACGTATTATATTGTTACTCTTCCTTGATGTACGCACATGCCAACTTGTGCCTAATGCTGGAAACCGACTTATTTTAGTACACATATTGAGAATACTAGGTGAGTGTCTTTTAATATCAAGTTTACCAGGCAAGGCTTTGAGAACGCTTGTTGAATTGCGAGGCTTGCCGAGCGATTCAACATGCGTTCTCAAAGCTGAGCCTGGTAAACTTGATATTAAAAGACGCAAACCTGGTATTCTATTTTCAGTTTACAAGTTTGTTCACTCTTCAAACAAGCGATTATGACGTAATTTTCGAGTTTAGTGTCGATTCAATGTCATTGACGAAGTCATTCAAAAAGTGACACGTCATGATGACCTGATAAAGACACATGCCGTGATAAAGGCAATGTTTACAAAATGTATCAGGTCCGCGTGCAACAATGCAATTAATATGAGAGGTAACGGATGGCAAATTGTCAAATTGAATACAATGTATATGCACGGCGTCGAAAGCTTAGCACCGCCTAAATATTTTTCCAAGAAAAAATAATTGAATCTTTCAAAACATGAAAGTATACTTGTTACATTTATGAAATTAGATAAGGTGGTGACAACCTACAGCAAATTTTGACACGATATTCGTTAAGGTTGACAACCAGGCATTGCGAATGCACACTTACCCATAAAAAAATGTCCTTGTTTTCTGCTTCATTATGGCATTTTTATACATGTACAACTATGAGGTGAAACTTGTTCGAATCGTATGTTCTGTCTGTCATTTTTAGATGAATATATCTGATATAACAAAAGATAAGGAGGTTTAAAGAATGGCATGTGATATAGTGAAAACGCAAAACAATAAACATGTTATTAACTATCTCAAGAGACCTTGCGTGCGCCAGAATTATTTTGGTACTAGTCTGGAAAATATATTAAAACGCAAAAGAAACGCAACCGTTTTCAATCCACTGAGTCCTCCACATGGATCATTTAAGGCTAATTTCTTAATTATATACTGTGTTCTTGCGCATTGAGTAGTGATTTGCCGTAAAATGGTTTTGATCACGATTTCCATTCTGACGTTATAATGACGTCAGTAAATTTCAGCAAATGTAGTCTAAAAATTTGATGTCTCATTCGATTTGAAAATAAACAGCTTGATCTGATAGCCAGATGTCTTAACTAAAGGAAAACACTAAAACAGTTTGGAAATTATTGATTATCAAAGCTACCAGTCTCTGCGTTGCTGCGTTTCTTTATTAACGTCAACCTACTATTTTTTAAAACGGTCATTACAGACGCATTATGTTCGATCAGGTCGCGATACTTATGTCTTCTATGAAATGTATTGAGGGCTATCTAGTAACATTAAAAGGTTTTGATTATTAATATTCGTTTTGACCAAAATGACCAATAACGCAAAAACATTAAAGACGTCATTTTGACAAAATGAACGGTGACAGAAACATAAAATTACATGATTTGATTTTGTCTACCCTTTAGCTTTCAAAAACCAGATTTGGTTTAAAACGTTTTTCGCAAAATAGGCACATTTTTTTTAACTTTGTGACTTTAAAAATGGGGGTTGCGTTACATTTCTCTTTGCAGCTCGCCAACCGTAAGTTACAAAGGCCTGATTTTGGTGCTGTATGCAAGGCAAATAACGATACTTAGCGATTTCATCATCGCTGGATGATTTGTTTGATGAAAAGAAGGAACTACCATTTGAGAAAGAGTTGCGGTTTTTTTTGCGTTTAAGTATATATCTAGTTTTATCATCGCGCTAAAACGAATTCAAAGGTAGCATTTTGGGGTCCGCTAGGACACTTTTAAGAGTGTACCCCAAAATAGGGGTTAGTGTATACAGGACAATGTAGAACTTAAGCAAAACCCTCAAATGGCATTCTGATGGGTTTGACAGACCCCGAAAAGCCTTGGGTAAGAAAATGATTGTTCTTATGAAAAAAACGTACATGAAAATCGTCTCTGAAAAAATCTGTGTATACATACTATTCTAAAACTCTGTGTCACGTTACGCATATCCCAAATTCTATATCACTTTCTATAACTGTAAGATCTACTGATAATACAATATGTTCTTAAAAGGGTATCCTTTGGAAGCAAAGACTGCACTAAAGAACTGAAACTAGAGTGTGCATATTTTCTGGGCCAGACTAGCTAGTTTCTGCCATTTAGGCTTCACCAGTGACCCTCTAATTGCTTCAAAGTTCCACAATGAAACCCATGATCCCAAAGGACAAGAAAATAAAATCTACACTATAGTGAATCTAGTACCATACCGCATTATGACCTCATAGTCGGAATCTCCTTGTTTAGTAGTAGTAAACCCATATAAAACATAAAACTGTGATCCCATACAAAAAGATCAAAATCCCTATATTATGACAGGCGTTTGATCTGCCTAGCTAAGCGACCAATGAAGATACATGTAACACATTGTCCTAAAATAGATTATTTAAGATTAGTAAACTTGCAGAATTTAAAATATAAGGAATGTATAAGTAAATGTGTGCAGATAAATTTATCTGTCACGAAAATGGAATGTCAGGGCTGTACCTCGGTATTAAGGAGATGTTGCTGTCAAAAGTATTTACTTGTATGAACTTATTCTTGTATAAACAAAAATGGCTATTTTATCATGGAGACGGATACCTTTGACTGTATTGTTGTATGGGCAATTTATACATCTCACACAGATCAGTTTACGCCCCAACATACATTTAGGTATCTGTCTCCTTGATAAAGTAGCCATTTTTGTTTATACAGGAAAAAATCATACAAGTAAGAGCTTTTGAAAGCAAGATCCGCTTGGTAGGTATATGCTCGGGGTGTATACACAATGTTTCCCATGAAAGGTAAGATCTTGGCAGTTTTTTATCAAGTTTCCATTCAAGTGGCAATAAATGCCCTTCACTGCCAAAAGCAAGCACTTCTGTGGAAGAAGAAATGATGTGCGAAGTTGTATAAATATGTATGAATGAATCGTCCACTGAGCCGTGAATCATTGGCAAAATTCAAGTGGAAAGTAAAATGTTAATGAGGTGTTATAATCCGCCTAATAGGATTTGCATAATGCAGGTTGTGATAGTCCAGGGACCAATTTAGGCTACTGTGCAACCCTACTCCAGAACAATTATTCATGGGTTCCAAATTGTACATTAGGACCCACTTAATGCATAACAAGGTCGTCATTAAAGATAAACCTGTTTGGGTTATGTGAAAATGCATGGTTTTCATGGCAAAACATAGCGGATTTAAGAACATAGGTGTCCAACAAAAATATTTATATATATATATATATCAGATGCTACATGTACTTAACTCTGTGCCAAATTAAAGCTTCTAAAGACGTGTACCTAGCATCCGTTGGTTGCATATGTAAAGTATCTTATTGTAAATGCATAAATATCTAAGGAAACAGTAAAACACGTATCTCAAGAATTGGGATACCTAAAACTAAAAAAAAATATCTCAGTTGCTACGTATCATAGGCTACCAAAATCTGTACCCAAACTCTGACCTTTTTTTCGCCTAGTCTGCATATTCCAGACTAATAATAAAAACGATAAAAAACGGAAATCATTAAAAACATAATCATTTATAATTTATCATTGTTGCATATTTTTATATCATCAGTGATACAATTTGACAAGTGCATTCATCCAGTGGTCCTACTTGAATATGACCTCATTTGCAAATGAAATACACAAACACTTTAAAAACCAGAAGAAATCATTTGAAAACTATAAACCTAAGGAGGTGGTTATGTGGTTGGTCATTAGACCTACCTTTCAACCCTCATTCTCATTCATTACAAATTGTAATTATAGTGGGATCCCCTGAAAGCAAAGCAAAATAGTTGTCTTAGCGCTGTGAAACTAGTTTAAGCCCTCCAGTAAAGGTGTTTTACTGACCATTCCAAGGCAGTGCTTCTTTTGTGGATCATGTTTTATATTTGTGTTTGGGGTTTGTCGTGTTCTTGTCTGTTCGTTGTAGAATAGTGGTCACCTGCTGGGAGAGGGTTGACCTCTTGGCTGTCGTGTATGTGATGTTTTATTGTTGTTGTTACTTTCTCATATGGTATCCTTGGTAGTTGTGGTGCTTGATTACATCGATTCCTGATCCTTACCTTCTTTCCTACTTTTAAATAAAATGCTTGGGCTTTGTAAAATGCATAGTTTCCATGGCACCCTATAATATGACTCTCAAAAAAAATGTTCTCGGGTTGTACCTCCAAAACTGATCATATCTAAGTTGATCCTTATCATAGACTTTAAAACTTTGCAACAAAGTAAAACTTAGACACAGGTTATTTCATGGTCACTATGCAAATTATTTTTTTATATAATTTGCATATTCATGAATACTAATGAAAACAATATAAACAAAAGAAAAATTAAAGGAGTTTACCTACAAATATCTCATATATACTTAAAGCCATGAAAAACGCAACTGGTACAAGTGTTATTTTTCCTATAAATATCAGCTTGATATACTTTGTCTTTGTACTAACAAGCGCCCCTAACGTAGGAAAACGTTTTACCAAAACTTGAGCTCAATCGCACACTTCTATCAAACAATTTGGTGAAAAATGAAAAATTCATCATTTTTTTGGCAACCGTATTAAATCTTGAAATTGTATTCAGTTTCAGCGTGCAAGTACTGCGTTTCACTCAAACAAACACAAATACGGTTTACAACACAAAATTCACTTTGCTGGAAGGACCTAAAATTTATGTTTTAAACTTCAATTTTCGTGAAATTTCCCCAAAATTTGAGAAATCACTAAAGCTTCAATTAGACTGAACCATTTTAAAATTGGCATGCGTAAGTTGTAAGGTCATAACCTATGGTTATCATTTATCGCAAAATTTACCGTCGAAAGTGTCACATTTTCTTTAACTTCAGGATTTCATGCTAAAACTTTGATGACCATTTTGAAGGTCAAAACTTCAAGACAAAAAAAACTGTTGCGTGTGCTAAAAAGTAGAGCATTGTTGAAATTTTCCGAAAGTTTGAATCATAATGAAGATCTGATATCCAGATTAATAAGGTGATTTTGCAGTTTTTGTGTCGAAGATCGGGTTGTGTCCCTTTATCATAAAAATACAGCCTGGGTTATCTGGACTGCTTTATCTGCACCAAAAGAGTATTGACTTGAAATCGCGACCATAGGTTAATGATTTTATTAATTAATATGATAAAAAAGCATTAATTCTCTAGTAAGGTTGTACAGTAAAAGTTGCGTTTTTACTGGCGTTAAGTATATTTTCGCTGCATATTGTCCCATACAACCAAACTTAACGGCGGTTTTGTTGCTGTTGATTTGTTCTTTATTGTTACTCCCATGTGGAAGATTGTAATTATTTTATGTTTTGTTGTACGCTACTTTATGTCCATTCTTGTAGTGCAATCATCTTGATGGCGAAGAGAGAGTTGGTTGCTTCGCTTGGTATCTTCATGGTGTCTCGTGATTGTTGTGTGGCTCTTCCTCGCGGTGCCTTGGGTTTGTCTGCGGTTTGTGGTTATGATATTTCCTGATCATACTCACTATTTCTGAAAAATTTTGTATAGTTAAAAAAGCATTGTATTTTGATATGATAGCTATTCAAATAAATTAAATATTTTGCAAATATGTTTTACTATTTTTTGTTGTTGCAAGTTTTGGTTTAACAATAATGTCATACGCGACAGAAGAGCGACCTGATGACCTTAATTTGACATATCAATTGCGTTCTTAAGCAGAAGAAAAAATAAAGAGAAGTACAATGCATGTTTGTAGATGTTTACATGTTTCTGTATTGAATACAGTTATCAATCATTAAAAGCACAAAATAAAGTTCATAGTTTTGTATATCATTCGATCAAATGGTTTCATTTAATAGTGTAATTTTCACATCATTTGCCATATTAAAAATAAAATTGGTGCCATATTACCAGTGTTGTTTATCCGAACAAGAAAATGGATTTCTCTGTGATGATGCATTGCATAAGCTAAGAATCGTGCGAGCTAAACATTTCTTGTGTTATAACAATAGCATTATTTAGAGCGAAGATTTGGCGCCGGTAAAACACCTTTAAGCCCTCCCCCCTAACACACACACACACACACACACACACACACACACACCACACTCACACCTCTGTGACTTAGGTTGCTGTCCATTTTAATGCGGTGGTTCTTTTGTTGTTGGTTCATTGTTAATTGTTGGTCCCATTGTTTGTGGGGGTTCTGTGTTTTGTTATACAGTACTCAGTGACATCACTAGTTTTGTAATCATCAAAAATGGGAAGAGAGAGTTGGTCGCTTTTCTTTAAGTGTCTTCCTGGTGTCTTGTGACTGTTAGTATTCTGTGGCTATTCCTCGTAGTGTTGTGGGTTGGTCTTCAGTGTGCGATTATGGTATTTCTTGTTCATTCTCGATTACTTTTATGCTAGAAGCCTTCTATATTCTGTCAAAACAAACAGTTAAGATCCAATTAAACAAAAGGGTGGTGTTAATTTAAATTTGTTGATAAGCCTATACACTACAACAACTTAAAGGAATATACGAGATTTAGACGTGATGCTACTCAGTTATAATGGGATTTTTTATGATTTGATAAACTCACTCTTTACACTCTTATTAGTTTGCAAAAATCTGACTTGCGTTTGTTTGATAATTAAAACGCAAAAAGACCAATTTAGGGCTAGCAATATAGTTTTACTCAAAGGTTCCAGTGTAGCATGCTCATACATGTAGCCTTAGCAGGTGTAAAATCCTCTTATTGGAACTGGACTTATATAGGGAAAAAAATGTGCATTTCATCGATGTGTAAACTCCGGCGAATCACTGACAAACTGAGTAAAACCCAAATGGCTTTATGAAAAGTTTGTGAGTCATTCGCCGGAGTTTACACATCGATGAAATACACAAAATAACAATTCATTCCTTATAATTCCTGCTCTGGAACGAACACCTCATTTGTAAAGGGATGTTGACAATATTTCAAATTTTAAAGACCGCTGAAGGCAAATCTCAGCAGGCACATAACGTTTATTCAACGTTGAGTCATCTTTGAAATTTGGTTGATTGGTTGATCAACCTTATATCAACATTCACTCAACTCCTTTGTAGGTAGTTGATGAAACGTTGACGCTTAATTGTTGAATAAACTTTGATATTTGGTTTAACTGACGATCTGCATGGTTGATAGTTTTGACTACTTCAACGTTTGTAGTCTATGTTAGCATCAGGTTGTATTTTAATACTTAATCGACCCCCAGGGGGCCCGGGGTACTCTCATTTTCTCTTCATGTGTAGGCTCGGGCCCAGCATCTACCGTTCACTCAAAAAATATCAGGAATTTCAAGCACCCAAAAAAATATTTGAAATTTTGGCAACCACAAAAAATATTCCAGATTCTGTACCTTCACCTTAAGAAAAGACCCTAAAATGCATAGAAATTACCACTAAATATAGTCCAATTTTGTGATGACCCCCATGCAAAAAGTATCCACAAAATCTTCATACCCCAAAAGACATTATTTTTTCTGAAAACCCCGAAAAATATTGAACTTCAAAATTTTGAACCCCCCAAAAAATGACCCAAGCCATTGTATGTATGAAAATATCCCCCCCCCTGGGATTTGGCCGTACAAAAATGTGCTGTACTGCTGAATTAACACACTTGACCCCAGCTTTTGTCATACTAATAATGACGCCTCTGATCAAACTATACGTTTCTCTGGCTGCTCTGAGTCCTTGCTGTGCACAGAACCCGTCGATCGTTGAAATATATTAATTATATGGTAGATTGCCTAGCCTTTTTCTCGGGTAAAAACCTTAATGAGATATATTTTTTTAAAAAATCATTGATTGTCCTGGAAATGAATCCACTTCCGGAAATTAGACAAATCAGACGAGAAACACACGTGCTGTTAAAAAACACTCTTCAATTGTTTTCCTCGTCTATATGCAGGTAATGATCATTTCCATCTGTTCTATCACAAGATAAATGTCCACTTGATTTTACTGTAATGTGTCAACTGTGAGAAATTGGTATATGCTGGTATTTTCAGTCATTTTGGCGAGCTTTTGAAGACTGATTTGGCACAGTTTTATGGCTTGTTGTTGCCAATTTTGGAACAACTGGCCAAAGCCTTCAAGCGGTACCTAGACTTACCCAAACGAAACCAAAATACGGGAACGAAACCAAAATACCGGAACGAAACATTAAAATAATAGGGAAACATTTACAGGTATACAGGTACGATGTTGATTTATCAAAATGGCCTTTTAATAATGATAACTTTTTGGAATAGTAATATACAGGTATACAGGTATGTTGTTGATTTGCTAAACCGGCCTCGTAATATACAAACAAAACAGTCTCAAATCGCAAGAAAGCTTTAATACAAAGTATGTTTTGGTAATTCAACTACTTTCAATGGATCTTAAAGTGCGTTTTGGTAGTTTACTCAAAATGCGTTTTGGTTTTTTAACTGCTTTCAACTGATCACCCATATCTACTTTCTTTAACCCCTTCACTGCCTTACCCCGAGTCATGCTCGAGGTGAATACTGCTTCCTATATGCCAGTACCCAGAGTCTTGCTCGGGCTAAACATGGATTAAACACGGTGTTGTTTATATGCGTGTAATATTCAAGGGACAAAACTCAATTATCCTTATATGCTCTAAAATGAAAGAGTTAACTTTTCCAAGATTTATATCATAACTCTGCAGCCAAAAACTTGCTTTTCACAGGGAAAACGGCCCTTTTGATGAAGAACTCGGGTTTTTTCAAAGATGACAGGTGATAGTGGCATAAGTCTGTTGTGTTTCTTTGAAGTAGAGGTTATTTTGGAAGTCTAAATTGGCTTGTATATGGATGACAATTGATATTAATTGGAATCAGCAATGGTAAAGGAGGAAATTCCTGTCATTCTCAAATTTTTGAACCATTGTTTCACAACCATTCCAAAACAATGGTGTTGTAAACGAAAGTAGACATTCATGTATTTTCAGATGTTGAGAAATTTTGTTTGACATGCTATCACTAGAAAACATTATTGCAGACATTGTACCAACTGTCACAAACAAGCAGGGAAAAATATGGTGTAAATCCCTTCAGTGGTTATTATTTTGTATGAAATTATATGTAACACCATAAAAACATCAAAATAGCCGTATTTTCCCCTGGCGTATTGCGTGCATTATATACGGCAGTGAAGGGGTAAATAAGTACAGATATAAACAGCTTCTTCTTAAAACAAATATGTCTATACACAATTATCTTATATTTTTTTAAAAGAAAAATTAAGAGGTCATTTCGGTAAACTGTATATGTTTCCCTATTATTTTAATGTTTCGTTCCGGTATTTCGGTTTTGTTCCAGTATTTCAGTTTCGTTTCGGTAAGTCTAGGCACCCCTGTGCATGTTTTATATAAAGAATATGACATGTTGTGCTGTAAGGAGGTTTAAACTTGTTTCAGGTAAGTTTTAAGGCCAAATGAAACAATATTTTGGTTGTTGTTTAAGGTTTTGTAGCACTAAATTATTCTGTCCGCATCCAGACTAGCTGTGCATTGTAATTTGCAAATGGTGAGTTGTGGCTATCTGTTATAAGGTCGACACATAGGGATCATGTCAGTTGTTTACACGTTTGAGAAAAGGTAGATGAAATTCGAATTGGTTTCCCTCCGGGCATGTCCGTTTTATTAGGAAGACATCACAAATCTTCGTAACAGCATTCTAAAATTAGACCAGTTAGAAATGAAACACGCGTTAGTCTCCGATGGATCAATAGTGTAGCTTGCGGAAACGATCCGAAACCACCTATTTTGTTTTTCTTTCCGTTTCACACCATGCCATCTGCAAAATGCCAGCAAAAAAAGTAATAAAAATTCAAACCATCCAGGCTTGCCCTCTTTTAAGTAAGTACAGTAATTTCATAACATTTCTGAAATCCAGCCGCTTTTTCTTTTTCAAAAAGTGATTAGAGAGGTGATGGGTGTAGAGAGAAATTAATTCACAAAATCCAAACAAGTACTGACTTATACAAAACCGGTCCTATCATATTTCGGTCTGTCTAATGATTTTTGAGAATAAATTCATTCAGATCAGGTTTTCTTTAACTTTTAAGTAGCTGTGTAGTTCACATTCTATATTTTGATGATTTTCACTCAACCCCTCTTTCACCGACCCCCTCCCATAGTGTACAAAAGTCACCAAAATGGGACATGGAATGCTGCAATAGGCACCTTATTTCTCAAACCCACACCCCCTTCTCCCCACTGTGTCTGTTGTATTCCTGCAAAACCAAAAACCTACTATGCCAAAAAGAAATTCAAATTCATTATCTTTACTATTTGCTTTCTTGAATAGCCTAGGAAAACAAGCAGTAAGCCCAGGCTCAATTAATCAGCGTGTTGAAATAGCTTTGTTGTTTCTTTGTGTATATTTTTAAGTCAAACAGTTAGTACTCTTTAAAATTTCTCGTTACTCCCTTTTTACAAAATCGACGCTTACTGTACTGTTTTGAAAATAAAGCTAATCTAAAGCCCTGCAGGACTCTAGATAAGAATGTGTTATTCAAATTTCTCAATGGAAACATAAGTTGTGGGTACTCAAAAGCACGGTCTCAATGTTACAATTCTTTAAAGCACCCTAAAAATATTAACAATTTTACGTTTAAAAATTGTGTTTACCTATGTATTATGTTGAGTATGGTAAAAATGGGTCGAATTTGATATTTTCAGAGAAAGATGGGTATTGTCTCAGTTTGCTGGCATTTATGAGCTTGAAGTACCTTTCAATTCAGACAAAATGTCACCAGATAGGAATAGCGAAGACCTTTACATGTCAATGGCTGCTGGCATCCAAAGTCAAGAGAAAATCAAGAGGGTTAGTATTAGACATTTTTCAGTTACACCTTACATTACGATTTGTAAGTCAACGGAGACCTACTGTGGACTTTATTTAAGAGGGGCGATGTCAGCAGTAACTGGAATCTATCGTTTTCGTCTGCTACTAAATATTGTATTTTTTGTCCTGAGATCTATTTTTATTTAAACAAACCGTGCATACCCTGATGAAATGCCGCATGATGGTATTTCACCAGTTTACAAGGGTAAAAAACATGTACCGAAAAATACATTTCAAAATTAAAATGCAGCCGATTATCTTTATTAAAGATATGTCTTGTTCCATATGAATTCACTGGTTGTAACTTGCGAGTAGGTATCGGGCGCGTTCCTGGAGCATTGTATAAAGTTCGCACTCTGGAAGGGGTCGGCAGATAGTAACCCTATATGTAGCCAGGATTTTGGCCCTTTCGCAGAAAATGGTTTAATAGCATTTCACAGCGCTAAAATGAGCTCTGAAGACACGCAACATTAACATTAACCCAACTGCATTTTTCTTCCAAAATCAAATTGAAAGCTAGAACCCAATACTTGCATCGCAAGTTATACATCCATGAGTATGCAAAAAGCTTCCGCCAATGCAGTCGAACACGGCGCCGTAATGAAGAGAGGTCTATACTGACAGTTTTCGTTTCGTCGCCTTGACTGGTGTTACACTATACAATTGGTGTCATTATTAACCTCACAGAGACGCCTTTTAACGCTTTTGCAAACAGAGGTGACCCAGATCAGGCTTCTCTTGTAAGAGCTGTCAAATTAGGGTCTACTCTGTTTGCTTAAAAGGAAATATGATATATCTGTAACTACATAAGCGACGTGGCAAGTAATGTACAATTATGAAAGTTTATATACATGTAATTGTGTCAGCTATACTTTTCAAACAACATTGTCGGGAACCTGACAAAGTATTTTGTTCTTGTGGCACATGGCGTCATAAAGTGTTACAGACAGAAAGACAACAGGGTGGAAGTCAGGCATGTGAGAAAATCATCAAGGACACAGACTCCTCCATGTTTTTAAAATGACCCATATATACTCAACTACAAAAGAAACCCATCAGTCATTTTTGGGGCAATTATGGATGAAAACATATTTTATACCATATTGTTTAGCAATCAATTATGCATCAAATAATTGAATAAGGTAACAGGTTTTACTTAAACCCCTTCGTGCTGTACGCCAGTGTATAGACAAGGGGTCATTTCTAAAAATGACAAGTTTTCAGACAATTGGTTTTCACTCGAGTTCTCGTCTAAATCAGTTCACTTTGTCCAATAGCGGAACAGTATGTCCCTCTCTGACGAAGACATCATGTGTGTGTAGACTCCAAACAAACCCCGTTAGTTTAGTGAAAACTCGTCATTTTTGAAAATGACCCTTTGTCCAAGCACTGGCGAACAGCATGAATGGATTTAAGTAAAACTATTACATTATTCAATGAATTGATGCAGAACTGATTGTTAAAGAATATGCCATAAATACACTTCACTTTTTTTATTCTATTTTCCATAATTGCCCTGAGAAGTGACTGATAGGTTTCTTATGTAGTTGAGTATATATAATTATTCATAGGGGCTGGAGCTTAGCATGAATATTCGTGAAGGAAATGGTTAATGGGTCTACAAATACACCCCACTACGTATTTGTACTAGTCCCATCGCGTTGAAAACACGAATAATACGCACATACATTTTTCAACTGGAATTCTAAATGGCCAATCGAAGCTCAGTGAACTGCCTGTAACGCATTTCCAGTCAACAATTGTAACAATCGATGTAGCTGTTTTTTCAATGCGAATCAACGCGTATCATCGCGTTAACATTATAGGAGTTATATAGGCCTTTATTTAAAATATGCAAAATAAGACACTGAGGTAAGACTGAATATCTCGTTAAAGAACCGATTATATAGCAATTTTACAGACTTAAAACTACCTTTCAGAGTTAAAAGTCAACGTTTTTCAATATGAAAGCGAATTAATTGGATAAACCATTAAAGTGTCTTGTGTTTTGTGTTTTAGTGTTTAACGTCCCACCAACAGTCAAGGTCATATGGAGATGGTGCCACAACTTTAAGTCTCATCCAATAAAACTGGTGAATCCGGGGATCAAACCTGGTATACAAGGCAAGTGGCTTATCCACTACACAACATGGGCTCCATAATGCGTCCTATTCGTTGATATATGTTTTGAGCGCAATTTAAATGCTACCCACTTACAATGCACTGAAAATGCCGCCCATCATGACTTTTGTCATCTGCTTTCTCTCATCTGCTTATGTACTTAGGTAACCTATATAGGCAGTCTAGATCATTCTGGTCATGGGTCAAATCTTTTGCTTCCATAAGATCTAGACTAGATTGTAGTGCACTTGAATGCATGTGATATAATAAGAGACATCTATTTCAGGACAACAAATATTGGCAAATTAAGTCATCTGCTGCTGATCGATTCAAACAGTTTGGACCCAGAACAGGCCAAACAGAACATCTATACAGTGTGCCTGTAAGATGTTTTGAAAGAGTTCCTTTTAAAAAAGTCAACAGATTACGAAAAAAAAGTTGTGAAAAATTACTCAACATGTAAAGAAATGATTTGTATCTGTTTAACTTGCAATTTTTGTTCATGCTTTTGCGTCTGCTCTGAATGTCATACCCATCACGTAAAGTGATTAAAGGTAGTAAGGAACATCAATGGCGAAACACAGCTTTTGCCGAGCAACCATGCAAGAGACGCAGAACATAAACCAGCTCTCTCATTCCCAGTCAGATGACTGCAAGACTAGGAATGGCATACTAAACAATAAAACAAAGACCAAGCGTATAACACATTGAATCATCAACAACAGAACCAGAGTCATAGAACGCATTCTAACACTGTACAGTATAGTCAATTCAATGATTTGATAAATCACTGCACAGACTGGCTACGGAATTGCATCACGTCATTCACTCACCAGTTTGATTTTATAGCCTTATGTATCACATACAGCCTTTAAACGTGGACAATAGACGTCGTTTTGACAACTAATGTACGTTCAAAACGTACGGGAAAATATGCTACCCTGAACAGAAATTTGTGTACGTGGCATGAGATGCAGTCTGATCTGGATTCATTATGTTTACTTCCATCATAAAAATAGTCCGGAGTACATTTCAATATAATCGGCAGACATTAAAAGCATGCACCATTTTTCACGACTGCATTACATCAGCACTTTAACGAAAAAATATTAGTTTGCTGAAGATAACTTTATTAAGACTCTTCATATGATTTCCTAACAAGGAATTAACCGAGTCGCAAGTGACAACTAATGAAGTGGTTGAAAGTTTGTGAGATATACTGCTGACATCGCCCCTCATAAGTAAAGTAAATCTAAGGTATGCTCGACGGACAAATCCTAAGGTCCGCTGGTAACTGAAAAATGTCTATTATGGGCGATTCTCACTGAATAGTGGATATGTAGTAAAACCTGTTTAAAATGGCCACTCTCAAGAAGATCAAAAATTGGTTTTCAAGACCAATTATTGCTTAATGCAGGTAAAAAGTATTGCAGAATGGAGCGCACATTAAGCTACTATTTGTCATTGAGATCTTTGTTTTGTCTATTTTAGTGGGCGTTTTACACAGGTTTTACTGTAATT
The DNA here is from genome assembly GCA_964019695.1 of Loripinus fragilis. Lineage (NCBI taxonomy): Eukaryota > Metazoa > Mollusca > Bivalvia > Lucinida > Lucinidae > Loripinus > Loripinus fragilis. The sequence goes on from OZ026529.1 coordinate 50,481,911, forward strand.
CATTACACATTGCAGCACATATGATTTATTATCTGGGCCTTGATGTGAGACAGGGTACAAAAATTCCACTTGTCGGCTTGTAATTACGAGTGAAATCTAGAAAGGACGAGTAATTCTTTGGGAAAAATTACTCATCTTATCTAGTTTCACCCTAAAATCTGAGGGCGAAACTAGCATTTTCTGAGTATTGACTGTGAAATCTTTTTGTTAGTATATGGGATGCAGAACTTTATGAATTTGACTGGGTAACTATGATTTTAACAGAGATTTTAGCAACTTTATAAGTCATAACACATATTAATCTCTTATGTACTTGTGTCCTGCAGAACAAGTGCAATATTGAAATATTTTTATCCCTTGTTAGAATACCTGACATTGTTGTATGCAAACAATAAAGTTTCAGACTTGCCTGCACATCTGCACAGTCTGATCAGCACCTTTGATATTAGCTTTCTGGAAAGTTAATTGGCTACACTTTCTGTATTCAAACTTCAAGATTCTAGCTAGTCTCTGTAGCTGAGCAGGCTAGATGAGTCTGACATTGTTGCAAATCCTGAATACCGTTTTGCTTGCATTAGAAGGACAGTCAATGAGATATAGTCAGGGGCGATAGGGACTCCCGTGCGAATTTGATGCCGATTTATGGTGACCTATACCAAATCAAACTTTAGGGGATAACTAATGAAAATCACCTGGTCACCCATCTGGGTTTCACGTCTAGGCGTCATTATGACGTCATCAAAATAACGTATATTGTATCAGTGCAATTTAAACGGTATGTCCATTGTAGTCTATGGCGATCAAGACTTTCTTGCATTTTGTTTGCCAATTTCAGTCGAAATGCACCAAATTTAATCTTATGGGTAAATAATTAAAATTAACATGTCTCCCATATTGTTTTCGCATCATAACAAAAAGATGACGTCATTGAAATGACGCATAATATGCAGATACCACATATATATACTGAGGGACTTTAAAAACGCACCATTTTACATTCTCTGTCTCTTCCACATGATTAATTTGAGGATGTTTTCTTTATCATTTTTTATCCGCTTGAAAAATGGACCATGATTTGCCATTATTTCGATTTGCTCATGCTATTCATTCTGACGTAATATCGACGTAAGTGTTTTTCAACAATTGTCGTCTGACAAATGTGAATTTGATTCAATTTGAAAATCAACACTTTTAAGTGGTAGCCAGATGTCTTAGCGAATGGAAAACCACAAAAGTTTTCAAAAATTATCGTTTTATTACACTCCCACTCGCAGCGTTTCTTTGCTAACGTTAGTCTTAAATTTTCAAACATCAATAACAGACGGGTGACGTCCGCGCATGTCGCGATATTTTTTTCTTTTATGCCTCTGATTAAGGAGTATCTGTTGGCAATAAAAACAAATTGATTATTCCTGATCCATAGGATATAAACGGCCATTTACGTCAAAATTCAATGACGTCATATAGACGTAGTTAACGTTGCTAGAGGCCTAAAACTTCATGATTTGGTTTTGTCTTTCCTTTTGCTTTCAAGAACAAACATCGGCTCGAAAACTTTTTTTCGTTCATAATGGAAGGTATGGGGACTCTGTGAATTTTTGAATTTGAGTTGTCTCAGAATTATCGCGACGTCACGGCAATCATAAGCCACAGCGTTTCGATTTTCTTATTGAATGCAAGCTAAATGACGGACGTTGTCATTTTTATTTTTCACAAAATGAAAATATCCAATTTTCGACATAAATTAGCATTTAAGCAAGTGGTGCGTTTTTAAAGTCCTTCAGTATATATACGTTTTGTCCATTTCTAACGCATGGAAATATTACTTTAATGAGCTTGTAGCCTTACCATGACTGAATACAAACTCTTTTAAATCGTAACATACAAAATATATTCAGATGGGTTGGAGTCAGTTCGAGGGTGGGACGTAAATGCCGTCATGATTTACGAGTAAAAAGACAGTGGAGTGAATGAAAAACAAACAGTGTTTTTGATAATAAACGGTGTAAATATAATCGCCTATGCTTATATAATAATTATATAGATGTACCACGACCTCTGACCAATGACTCTTGTGTCTTTCTATTTCAAACGATTGATGCAGAATACGTAAAATGAGCCAGTCCGGCTAGAACATATGTGTATGTCAAAGCTTTTATAGTAAATGTAATTAAATGCCTGAAACCCTTATTTCTAGAGCAACATATCAAAATTTTAAATATAGTCACGCTTCAAAGCTTTTGGGTTATCTGTAGTTGCTTATCCTACACCCAAAGAAAAGATAGTAGTAATAATCATTTGCATACACTATCAACCAAACTCATTACAGTCTGATTTTGACCCCTGAAGGATCAAAAGTTAAAGTAGTAATTCAAGTAGTTCATGATATGGAAATAAGGATAAAACCCTCTACAAGTTATCCATGTACTTGGATAGCACGGGCAATAGAAAACTCTTACAATCTGATTTATCTTTCGCATGCTTATAGGTAGAATCGTCTTCAAAGGTCAAAATCGGACAATAAACCATTCTTGTTGATACGGCTAAAGAAATATCTGAATCCACATGAAAATAGTTGTTCAAAAGTCATGAGCATATTGATCACTGACAATATTTTACATGAGTCCTCTTCTGCTCAACAGCAACACAAATCAGTACAATATGAATGGTTTGCTTTGTACTTACACCGAGATGTTTCGTATACAGACATGCTGCAACCACATTTTATCAGCAGCAGAGAGGTTTCAGGGGCAGGAGGCAACATGCGCGGATCCAGGAATTTTTGCCAGTTTTATTTAGTCCTCAGCGTATTTTACAGTTTACAGAGGGGGTCCAATGGTTTTATTGCTGAGAAAACTATACTTATACTCTACCAAGGATCCAGAGAGGGTCCATTATTTCCCAGGGGGGGGGTCCAACTTTTTTCAAGGGGTCCAAATGCCAATTTCTATAGAAACCCATATACGTACTTGTTATTTTCAAGGGGGGGGGGTGTCAGGACCCCTAGCCCCCCTCTGGATCCGCACATGGGCAATGTCATCATAACAGGCAAATATTTATCACAGTCCCGCTTCTAACCAAAATTGTCAGGCATTGATTTGTCAGGATTAATGACAGATGAGGTTTTCCAAATTGTGCACTGGTACTGCGCACGTTTGACACCTTCGAGAAACACAGCTCTTGGAAGTGGTAGTTTTTGCAATTCAGCTTTTTTTCTCCAAAATATCCACTATCTCAACGCAGTGAGTCGAACAATATCGGTGACTAGCTAATACAAAGTAAGAAAGACGGTAAAGATCAGGAATCGATACAATCAAGTACCACACTTGACCCAGGATACCAATGGAAAAGTAACAAACTCACAGTTAGACATCACAAACGAGAGCTTAAAGGTCAGGACAATTTACAAATGCATTTCTCCAGTGCATCCGCCAAAGTGCTTTCTAAGGGCACTGAGCCGAGGTGAAAGAATACTTCGTGGATGGAGTCTCTAGCATAGCTAAATGCCTGCCAATATGATTTCTTGCTCTTTCCTGACATTGAACTAGTTAATATCAGCACCTGAAAGTGCATGAAATTCGACCAAAGCCCTGGTTGTGACATCACCAATGGCACATTGACATCTTAAATAAGTGTCCTAATCTTAGAAACTTGATGATATACGAGCAAGACTGTTTAAGAAAATGTAAAATATCAACACTCTGCAATTGTTTTATATGTGTTTTATTTAAGCGGCGAAAACAAAATTTGCTCCTCTGCAAAACTGGGGGTAACGTTGTGCATTAGTTCAAATAAGACACAATATTTAAGATTGAAAAGAAATTTTGGTTTTTGTATTCGTCAATTAAGTATATGTTTGTTAAACCTAATCTAAAACGGTTTGAAACCAACTCAGAGAAGTCGTTAAACTAAATGACGATAGCCAAATTTACCACTTTTAAATTATAATTAAGTTCATGTAACGCACATAATGCGACATGTAGCCATAAACAGCTGTCATGTGTAGTAAAGATACCCAGTAATTTGCAGACTATTTAGAATGTTCATTGATAAGCTAGTTTTAATGTCTTCTTTCTGTAGCTCAAACTTTCAATTTTCTAATAAACAAACTGATAAAGTAACATATGTAACAAGGTGTTACAGGCTAACACCCATGCTTGCAGTGTGCAAACATCTCCTATTCGATGCGCCTTGAATTGGTACATACGATTAGAGTATGTCTAAAAGGGTTTGGGATGGAGCAGGTCATTACTCAGCTTGCAGTCAAAATCTTGTTTGATGATTATTCTGGTTTTTATGAGATGAGGAGGACAATTTTTTTACCAGAGAAGCAGAAATAATGATCGATTTTGTATATGACTAGGATAAGGATTGGTTTGGGTTAGAATATTTACATTAGAAAGGGACATTTACTAAATTGCACTGTTGAAATATGAAATGATTATTTTCTATGTTCCTCTAGGATGTATTTTTCAATAATTCATATTAGGAAATATTGAAAACAAATATTCATAACATCTGTAACAAAGGTACAGGGGCTTAATAATCATCAATACCTAAGATTTAGGCACCAGAGGCTAGAGACTTTAGCTAGGAAAACATGCGAAATATATTCATGTTTTCCTGAAATATCATCTCTTATATCAAGTCAATGTCCTTGCTCATTTATTATTTCATGTAACATATGCTACAACCTTTAACAAGTGCTTTAATCTTGTTGGTAAACCTGCAAAATCTATAATTCTTTATAATATGAGCAAGGCAATCCCAAATATGCAAGATATCCAACAGTAGCAAATGTTTTCATATATTTTTACTTAAATGATGCCTACCAAATTCGGCTCCTTAAAACTGGATGTAGCCTTTGTGTTTTTTAATTGCATGTATAAGACACTATATTTAAAGTATAAAAGCAACCTTTGGATTTTCTCTAACCCAAATTAGTTTGTTAGTACAACATAATCAAAACATTTTGGAAATGCACAGATCAGCCAAAATGAAATGATAATGGTCACAATTTTCATGTTTAAAGGGTTATCTAATTCAAGTAACGCACATAACACCACAGTAAGCTGTAATTTTGCTCCATAATAATCTATATGTAGCTAAAGTAGTCGATATGCAGACCATATGAGTAATTTAAATAATAAGCCGTCTTTCTGTAGCTCAAACTTTTAATTTTCTTTTTTTTCTTCTAAATTTAATATGGTAACATATGTAACAGGCTGTGAGATACTTACACCCCGGCGACCATAGTGCAAGCATCTATTAAAAGACGTAGCTTGAAATCCTCTTCTAGATAGGATAAGCTTACGAAATTCTCGAGGGGGAGTAATAACATTCTCAGCCATCAGTCTAAAGGTGGCCCGATAAGCTGTGTATTTATAGGAAACCTACGGTATTTTGTATGAAAATATAGTTATCGAGAAATAATTCATTGTCAAAGTCAGGTAAAGCATTGATGTAACCATCATATGACTAAATAATTGATATTATGTTAAAAAAGCGTTCGTGTTGGATAAATATGAACATACCAACACAAACTATATAGCTTTCATTAATGGGCAGATTCTTATTATGGTCGCCATATTTATGACGTCATAACTAGCCTCAGACGCGGATTTGAGATGGGTGACCACCTTTAAATGAAAGGTAAGACTCCATTGAAGATGTTGATATAGGTCACCATAAATCGGCACACAAATCGCACGGGACCTATTTTTTGTCCCTAAGGGCCCTGACTAATATATCTGCACAGCAAATTGTCAGCAATGTCATTCTTAAAAAATGGGCCTCATCGCGAGAAAACCTGTCTTTGGGGTTTCCCTAATAGCGAGACTCAAACCATCCTGCTCAGCTACAGAGACTTGCTAGAAAATTTAAAGTTCGCTTGTAGCAGGTTGAGATAATATACTTCCCAATAAGTGAATAACAAAGGCGCTGATCAGACTGCGCAGATGCGCAGGCTGGTCTACACCTTTGTTGTTCGCAAACCTCTGAAGACTGGTTTTTCGCGGAGGGGCCTATATGCGTTAGTAGCTATTCAATACTGTTTAATTTCTGGTTTGGGTTTTAACCTACATGACCATCCATATTATGTCACAATATGTGTGAACATCAGGTCCATAAGCTCATCGTCTCAGCAGGGATGAAGCGAGTACTAAGAAAAAGTACTCGAGTAAGTACTGAGTACTGACTGTTTTGAAAGTACTTGAGTAAGTACTGAGTACACATTTTGTAAATGTACTTAAGTAAGTACTGAGTACTTTAGAAAAGTACTCATGATTACACCTGAGTACTATAAAGTATGCAATGAAAATTTAAGACAAAAGCCAAATTTAGTAACTAAACAGTTAAATAAAATGCATGTTTTTTTTGGGGGGGGGGGGGGAATTCATAAATATTTGGACACCGAAAATTATTGACATAATTGTCTGAAAAAGTGATCAGCATGTTTCATCAATGCATATATGTATATGTCAGAATGCAGATCAAATGTCAAACAGTATAAACCAATATCAGACTGCTCCTGGTCTGGATGTTTGCTCAGGTACTGTAAATATCTGTCCCAATATTTGGGGTAAATACAGTGTCTTATCTTGCAGCAAGTGTGATAAATACAACAATATACTAATTCAAGTACAAAAATGTACATTGTCACAGTAGTAATCCAAAATAGTGTTGCTCCTGGCCAATTATATGCACCATTAGGCCATTGTTAATAAAGAAGTCAATGTGGCCAAACTAACCTTAAAAAGCTTGATAGGTAAAATACACTTTTTTCTAAATAATAGGGTATGGCTAAAAAATAAACAAGTTTTTCTCAGGCCACTTTTATGAAAAACAGATGAGACAGGCAGGTTTTTTTATCTATATTTTTCCAACAAAAACAGATAAGGCCACTTTTTTCTTTTTTTATTTGATCAAAACATAATGGGGAGCCTTTTTTGGTTCATTTTAAGCATAGTAATGCCAATATTTTGATTTTGGCATCTGAAAAAAATAGATGAGGTCCCTTCTTTTTCAAGTCTGAAAAAAGACAGATGAGAGGCATTTGAAACAGATGAGGGAGGACCTGAGAAAAATATCTGATTGAAATTTCAAAAAAGTACTCAGTAGTACTCGTAATGTACTCATGAGTACAGGTTTTTTTTGTAACAGTACTTAAGTAAGTACGAGTACATGTACTCATGAATTTCGCTAACTACAGAGTACAGCTAATTATTGAAAAAAAAGGACTCGAGTAAGTACGAGTATAAGTACGAGTATGAGTACTCCATCCCTGCGGCTCAGACTTGTTTTTTGCATGTTCCGCAATTTTTTAGTAGCTGTGGTATAAATTTGTGTTAAAACAGGCTCAGGCCTTAATTTAAGAGTTTCTTATTTCTCAACCAAAACATATATTGTTGGTACTCAAAAGAACCTTCATTCGTTTGAGCACCCAAAACATTTCTTAAAATTGATGGGTATAAAAATATTCAAAATTTTATGCTCAAAAATTTTGTTTATAATCTAAACCTACGAGGCTCCCTTTACTTTCAGAAATTCAACAGGCACCGAAGTACCAGCCTTTACATTTGGTCAGACTGGATCTAGCATAAAAAGGCGGAGTTTGTCTTACTGTTCCTTTACTTAATACATTCAGCGAGACGGGAAGAAAGAGTCCATAACTATGCTAAATTCCTTGCTGTTTACTTCCAAATTCTATGACTCAAAGAAAACTGACTCAGAGTTTGGTGCACTAAAGATTTGAGAAAACAGAAGAGCTAACATCAGCTTAGTGATTAGACTGGCAATGCTTTTAAGAATGAAATTGTTAATATTTTCTTACCCATCAGTCTTATTTAGACGGTTCTTTTGAGTACCCACAACATATGTTTTGGATGAGAAATAAATAAGAAAATATATTCACACACTCTTATCTGGAGGTCTGTTTGATGCATATATACTACTAATAATAATTACTATATTAACCCTTTTCATTCTGGATACGGTAAACAGGACCTTTGACAAACAGTGAAGACCCTAATGAAATATCGCATAAGGTGGTATTTCCTCAGGGTCTGCACTGTTTGTTAAGATAAAAATAATCTTCAGGGGGTGTGGGCTGGTGTCGATCAGACTATGAGGATTACCCTTCATTTTTGGCATGTGGCATAAAGGTTTCTTTCGTTACATGCATAGGTCCAGATTAGCGAATTATTTAATCTTAAATTTGTGATTTTTTTTTTATCCAAAAGTTTATTTTATATTTTGGGTGCTCAAAAGAACCGTCTCATTGGAAAGTATTTTGAGTATGTACAGTATGGACCCGGACTAGAAGCAGTCTAATCAGTGCTTGTAGTGTTTGCTAACACCAGGGCCTTTTCCAGCTATTTTGGGAAAATTCCCCTGGCTTGAATTGGGAAAAAATATGCGGCATTCTGGGTTATTTTGGGAATTTTTAGAGGTGTAAAATGTTAAACAATAAAAAAACGTACTTAACATGTGCATGATTTTATATCTAGGTCAAAGTCATTGCGCCACTCAGATAGCAATTCTGCGGCTATTTTCCAATTGAATTTGTTCCCTGGTGATATTTTTTTAGCTTCAGATTGGGATTTTTTAAATTGGGAAAAAGGAGGATAATTTGGATTAGGAATGGGGTCTATTATCGGCACCTGGTGATAGGGAGAAAAGGCCCTGAACACATATTTGGAAATCATACATTTATTTTGGAGCAGGCACAATCAGTTTTGTTAATGTTTTTACATGTATTTGATATTTTTATGTGAACTATATATTTTAAACAGTATGGAGGACCAGGACCCAGGTCAGACTGCTTAGAAGCAGTCTGATCAGTGTTCATAGTGTTTGCATACGTGATTTATATTTATTCTGGAGTAAATTTTAAAACTATAAAGACAGCACTTTTTTGTTAAATATTTTACATGCTCTTCTGCTTAATGCATTTTTGTGGCCTATATTGCAAGCAGTATGGATCAGATCAGACCTATGAGCAGTCTCATCAAGGTTCAAAAGGTTTGCTTATGTGATTGAATTACTTTGGTGTAAATCAGATGAGAGTTTGTGACCTATATTTTAAACGGTATGGACCCAGATCAGACTGCTTAGGAGCAATTTGATCAGGGTTCATAGTGTTATCTTACATAATAAGATTTGTTTTAGGGAAAATTGAAAATATTCAGCAGATGTAATAAGCAGACAACACTCTTTGTTTAATACTGTCATCTGCTAATGACAAAATGAACTTAAATAAATATACAATGCTTATATAATATTGCAAACAGTATGGACCCAAATCAGTCTATTTAGCAGTCTGATCTCGGTTTATAATGTTTGCTTACATGATGAAATTATTTTGGAGTAAATTTGGTGTCATTTTTTGATCTATGTTGCAAACAGTATGGCCCCAGGTCAGACTGCTTAGGAGCAGTCTGATCAGTGTTCATAGTGTTTGCTTACATGATGAAAATACTCTAGAGAAAATTTTAAAATGCACAGAACACATAAAAAGCAAACACCATCAGTGATTCATTTACAATTTTGGACTTATGAGTCATGGGACTCGCTGTTTCCCATATCAACTGCAACTTTTGAGTCCCTAACACTATTTTAATGACAAGTTTGTAATACTTTTGCATCCTGGGACTCACTGAAATAAAAACTTTGCCTACCAGAGACAAAATTATGCGCAAAAGATGCGGGATGCACAGGTAACAAAATTACTGCAACACTGTTTTGTTAAATATTTTTGTATGAAGTGAGTATCTTCATGAATAAAAACAAAAACAGCTATTTAATTTTTGTTAATGAAAATCGAAACATCTGGGTTTACAGTCGGTATGACACACTGATGCAATGTCAGAGTTCTCACAAGTATTTGAAATAAAACATACGATTTTCATATTTCAGCTAAAACTGCCAAGTTTTCTGGATCAAACTCCAACTTTTCAGTTTTGACTCCCAATTTTTTTCCAGGAATGGATTCTATAACTTCTGTTTTCAAAATCCTAGTGAGAACTCTGACTCTGATCAGGTGCATTGTTACTACATGTATGTAGATGACCTGCCCCTACTGAAAAGAAGGCTCTCTCATGATGTGGCTCAATTCTTAAAATGGGTCATACGTTTTCTAGTGTTTTGTCCTCACATTTTTAGCTGGAGTATATCATTTCCTTGTTGCAGATTTGTTTTCTTGCCCCTGGTTTATGCCTGCTGCACCCCAATTGTGGGGTAGATGCAATACATTGTAAATTTGCATTGGTTTAGCCTCGTGATATGCTTGAAGAAACGTTAATTCAGCATGTATTTGGCACCTTTTTAAGGTTGAATTAGTGTTGTATTTGTTTTAAAGGTGAGGTTGATTCAGTTTTGATTCAACATTGAGTCAGTGTTGAAATATCAATGTTAATTCAATGCTTGAATGTCAACGTTGAATCAACGTTTGTATGTCAACGTTGATTCAACAGTTGTATGTCAACGTTGAATCAAAGACTGTATGTCAACGTTTATTCAAGTTTCAAATTCAAATATACATGTATTTTCAACGTTATTTCAAATTTTATTGTCAACGTTGAATCATCTTTGAATCAACAGACTCGTGCCCGCTGGGATAGTTCGTAACCGATGTCCATGAAAGATGCGGCAACCATCTTGAACATTCCATCAATTCAAGACATTGTTTTGCTAAATAATGATTAAAATGACATTCTATTGAGAGCGAATATGTGAGTTTGTGCTTAAAACAACTCCTAGTTGGGCATTGCTTTCTTTTGTCAAACAGCTTGCTGGGCTTGTGATTCAAGCCCTACGTACCACGGATCGCCAGGTTTTAAAAAGTACTTACCTTCACAAGTCCCTGCCTAAAATCTCCTCATCAGTAGGACATAAGCGTCAATTTAAAAAAGAACAGTTCGTTTTGACGCCATCAAACTGCTTTGAAACGTTTCCTTGTTGATGTAGTCGTGACATTGTTTTGATGACGATTCACTTCAATGGCGTGACTGTTTGTTAAGTGACGTCACATAACTTCGTCATCTGGATCATTTCTTAGACCCCCCCCCACCCGTCGCTTTGAAGATGCGCCACCATACCACGGTATATAGATGTGAAAGATCCTATCTGTTCAAAACTGCTTTCCGCTCCAGAAAAGGAGCCTATTTGCTAAAAACAACACATTGGGAAAGGAGGGGCTCTAAGTATGTACTAATATTAGATTATTTACGATGTAAGTGACAGATAATTGATCGCTACGGGACTTTTAAGTCTCTAACTGGATGTATTTTGAAACATATGATAAGGCTGTCTACAAAAATGAATAGAAAATTACTTCACTGATTTTTGCCATTTAGTTTGCGTTTGAAAATGAAGAAAATATAAACGATTCTGTCAATTTTGCCGGTCTACTTCGCAGCAGATTTTTTTATGTTGTTCCCTAACTTAACGCATTTGTTTTGCTTTTAAAATTAATTTTTCATAGAAAACAAGGGTCATTTGTGAAAACAAGTTGGCATTGAGAGAAAAATGACCATTTTGTGGCACATAATAATGAGTCGTACCTGTGGCACAGGACCCTATATGTGTTCAACTAAGTTTCATGGGTGCCTATAGGTTATAAATGTAAGAAATAGCATACAGGATCTGTAGCCAATAACCATATAGGCTCATTAACCAAAAACAAATAGAATCACTATAGGTTATTTTCCTTTCCATGCTATTTATAGAGAAAATAACGTATAATTCGGTCTGTGAAATGCATATAATGTAAGTTATTTACACAAATGATCCGCAAAAGAAGTCATGGAATGGCAGTAGAACTAATAGTACTGTATAGAAAAGCATCCCATATGCCTAAAGGACTATAGACTTCAATCATGTTTAAGTATTCAGTATGTGCACGGCGATTTATGTAAGCATTTAGTAATAGATTCGAGTACCGATCATCCAGATTGGTACTGGAATCTATTCCTTAATGCTTACATAAATCGCCATGTCCATGCCAAAAACTTAAAAATGATCTAATTTTATAGTCCTTTAGGCATTTAGTATGTTTTTATATATAGTATTAACACCAATATCTACCACTTCCGGTCTATAAAGTACCAGCAATACGCGTAAATACCAGCAAATCGACGTATACATTTACCAGTGTGGTTTAGGTGGTTACAAACTGGTATGTCCGACTTGAAAAACACCAAACAATTGAAACTTTACTTATTATGGATTTTTACGCATTTTTAAAATGTTGCATTTTAAAAAAAATCGAGATTTTTGAAACTCAGCAGTATTTCCTGGTAAAATTGTTAAATGCACTTAATTTTATTTGAACGATGTAGGCCAAACACAGTAGAACTTGATTAGTCCAATTTTGGCGATTAAAGTTTTACGACTACTGTACACTTCTGGTTTCAATGTGAGAGTTAAAAAATCGATTTGGTAACATTATATTTTTTTTCAATTCTCAAAGGAGAACGGTGACGTCTGGTGATAATGGATAATTGCTGAAAATTTCAATGCCATGTCGATGATAATAAAGCCTACAGAGCAGTGCAAAGTCTCTATGTAAATTGCAAGCTTAAAGCTGAATTTCAATGGTTAACCTGCTAAGAGTGTTTGTCTTATGTTTTTGAGTAGCAAATACGACGAGTCCGATATAAACAAAACTTTTGAGGTTTATTCTTCTTATATCACGGTAGCCAGTAACATCTTCAAACAAACAAAAACGTTAATTGATAAGAGCTCTATGTTATTGGTCTAGGGGCCAAATCTCAAAATTTGAGTTCTGTTGCACCCCCCAGGAAGAAAAAGTTGGTTACTATTTTCAGTCAGGGACATGTCTGGGAGCCTCAGAAACCCATGTTTTACTAAATTTTCTGTGGTCAATTATCTGTGAATGGCCTGTAATCACCGTTCCCCCACAAACATTGAAAAAACATCACACAATATACAAGACTAAAAATATATTTTATACAAGTATCAATTAATTTATTTGAGGTTTAAATGTTTAACACAGTCATAAACATTGATTGCAGACATCTGTGAGATGCATTGCAGCTCGTCAGCGTAACGTATGTTACGTTTTATACAAAATTGCAGATAATGACATTATAGATTGCATATAAGAATGAACCATGTTCCCCAGCCACAGGAAGAGAAACTTGTTTACTATTTTCAGTCTGGGGCATGTCTAGGGGTATTTGAAACCCATGTTTTACTATGTTTTCCTTGGTCATTTTTCTATAAATGGCCTGTAATTAATGTTACCCTACTACCATTGAAAATAGCAGTACACAAAATACAAGACTAAAATGATATTATATATATAAGTATAAATGAAATTTTTTGAACTTTACATGTTTGAGCTAGTCATAAACATCAATTGCATACATGTGAGAGATGTATTTCTGCTTGTCAGAGTTACTTATGTTACATTTTTACGAAATTGCAGATAATGACTTTATAGAGTGCATATTAGAACAAACCATTTCCACCAATATTAAATGTGTATAAAAGATCTTGATTCTAATGATGCATTTCCATTTTTACATATTTTATGCTATTTACAGCTTGTTACTGGCAATAGAGGTTGAAAAATAAATATTTAAGTATGCTTATGACCATGTCACTTCTAATATTGGCTTAAAGATTTTCTATTTGACAATTTACATTGCATATGAATGTACAATGTCCTCTTCACCACTTTCACAATGAAACGAAATAATAATTATAAACACATTCAACTACGATGGATAGTTTGTTGCAGTTAATATATTTCAGATAACGAAGGTAACAACATTGTCCCTAAAATACTAATTTAAAAAGTGTGGAAATTAGACTCAAATTTTGCCTGGGCCTGACAACAAGCCAAGCTCAGAATGTATTTGAGTCTTCTCTCCACATATTATTTAAATATATTTTAATTATGGAAAAAATATTCTAGATAAACACTTATTTAAGAGAGTTTTTTAATTTGTAATCGAAGTTTCATAATAGCTGTAAGCTACGTTACCTAATAAATGAGGATAGAAATTTTTAAGCCAGTACAAATTACATACTTATAAGCATATTTATAAATTAATTTCACTACAGTATCAAGTTATTAACAGCTTCAAATATATAAAAATGGAAATTTACCATTAGAACAGACATATACATTATAAATTTAAGGTCGAGGAACATGTTTTGTTATAAAATGCTATCTACAAAGTCATTATTTGCAATTTAGTATACAATGTAACATTTGTATCGCTGACGAGCAGAAACATATCTCACAGATGCCTTCAATTGATGTTTATGTCTAGTGTTATGTACACCCATTATATATATATATATTTTCTCCCCTGGCATTTGTTATGCTTTTTGTCATGTCTAAACACATTAATTGTTTGGTGTATTTATATATATATATATTGATCTTCAAGCTTTGATCATAAAACAGGATTGAAATTATCTCTTGTTAGACCAATCAGTGATAACCTTTTTCATCCAATCAGAAGCCAGGTGTTGACCAATCGATGATTACCATTTTTATCCAATCAGCAGACAGGAGAGTTAATTATCAGCCAATCAGATATTTGTTTAATGGAATAACCCTTAAAATGAACTTGCCCATATATAAAGCAATGAAAGGAGTGCATTTGGTCAGTTGGCTTATGACTGCTGAACCAAAGGGTCTGAATAAGATCAATTGGGAGGCTATAAAGGCTAATGGACAGATAGAAGATATAATATACTGGACAGCTAGAAGATATAATATACTGGTAATTTATCTACAAAGTGAGGAGTTGGTCGAGCTTTGTAGCATATTTTACAATAGTATATAGTGGTGGAGCCTCAGACATCTGGCTCATTTCAGCTCATTGTCTTAGAAGGCTATTTGACAGACAAGAGCAAATATATTTAGTGGCTAGGCCTCTCATGAATCCTGTATAAGGCGATTGGGAGACCTGGCTCACTCTAGCTCATTTGTTTACAAGACAACTTTGTGGCTACTCACACTGTGACAGCCTGTTATATATATATATAACCTTGTTATTGTTTCGGCAGTATTGTCACTCCGGTAATTGTTGTACAACACAGTATAATACTTATTTAGCTTTGGTTATTCCAACGGCTAGCTGCTTCGACAGCGTATTGATACTTGTTTTCCTCTATAGGATTTTGACTGCTCTTGCAGTATTTGTCATAGTGTTGTACTTTTGTAGTCTTTGGGCTAAAATATCAAGGTTGTTAAGGTTGTTTTAAATATGTCAGTTTGAGCTCCTCAATATTGCTCTGATAGTGCTTTTGTGCTCACTGTGGCTCACTATATAATTATAATTGATCAAGGGTTTACATTTTTACTACTTGGATTGCTTTGATTAAAGTTATTGTCAACTTTGGCTCATCTTATAATTTGTTGTTGATCATAGTGAATTGTCTTTTATTAAACACCAAGTAGGTGACTCAATCATTGTTTGGAGCAGATAGCTCTGTCTTAATTGGGAAAAATCATTTATTGCTCGTTTGGGCTCATTGAAGCTCAACTCTTTTGAATTGTATTACTTTCTTGTTGCACCTAGGCATGCAAAGCATACCTGGGCGTAACACTAGCTCAAACAAGTAAAGCTAAAATAAGTTCAATAAGTACTATTGAAAAGTATCCTATTAGGTAAGTGTGTATTGGTTGGTCTTTTGGTGACTAAGGCTCTTAACAAGGTTATTCAATGATATATACACCTGCTATGCAAAAATATGTCATTCAGAATATTGCAGCAGCTAATAGCTTGAGTGTACATCCAGTCTATCACCAGTTTATCTGAGGTCATGTCTAATGTTAGGAGAAATTACATCACAAATTGTTTAGCTAATACAAATTTACAAACATAATCAATTGGTTTAATATATGATTTGCTTGATGTAGAAAAATCCCTAAGGTGGGAAACTGGCCTGTCCTTACATTTAAAAATGCATCAAGGTTTAACCATATTAGTTTGCTGAAACAATGATTTGTTGCATATAATGTTGGTCTCTACATAAAAGTTCTCTACTGCATGTATAGACCAGTGCAATATACGAGATTAGCTTGTACTTGCAATTTGTAACATACTCATATTGTGTAATCTTAATATGGCATCACACTTAAAATAAAACTGAAATACTTTCTTTTAACCAGGAAAAAGGCCCTCAAACAATGTTAGTATTACTCAATATATACATGGATATGGTTGCAAGAAGGAGTCAGTTTATGACTAAAATTATGTTAATGAGCTGTTGATTGCAGTATTGCTCACAATTTTTGATGGTTTTGCATACTATAAGGCTAATTAAGTAAATCTTTGAAAACCAACAAACTGATCATAAGTCTCTTACTCCTCATGCGTAAACATGTATCAGTGTTACAAATAGCTCAACATGACCAAAAGGTGCAAAAAAGAAAGAAAAAAAGAACTTCCTTGTGAATAATGTAAGAAAGCTAACAGCTGCGCGTGAGTCGTGGCACTACTTTTCAACAGATACTAATTGGGCACTTTAATCTGTGAGTTTCAGATATTCAAGCTGTGTTATTAAATTACAGTGAGTCATATTTATGATTAAAGCTTTAGGAAAACTCCTCAAATTCTACTTTAAATAAAGCTTCACTAACAAACAAAACATTTGCAATTAATGTTAACATGAACTAGCTTTGTAATTAATGTTACCAAGCAAGTAATATGCTTTTAAGTCTATGCGTATCGCTCAGGTTGCTTTACCTCAACTTTGCTTGGTTAACAAACCTAATTATTTCTTTTGAAGTTGCTGTATAACTTAATAAGATAATAAGCACTTTACAATATGATATATTGAAATCGTGTTCATCAAGAGAATAGACGATTGCAATTGTGACATGCCTAGGGGTACATTGATTGTTGTTTTTTTCAAAATGTAACTGTCAACAGTGAAAATTAATGTATTAAGCATACAAGAAAAATGTAAATGCTAGATCTACAAAGCATCAGGTACATTTTGGTATAAAACGTGCTATTTCTATACTGATAAGTACTTTGATTGATATCATATTTGTAATTTTTAAAAACGATAAAGGAATTTTAGATTATAACAAAATGCAGCCAAGACATAAAATGTTCTGTGTTTCTTCCTCAAGGTACCTTTGTTTGATCTACAGTCTGTGATAGTGATATTTCATGGTCATTCTCACTTTTTAGCAAACATAGTTTTTTAGGCATGATAAAATACTTCTACTAAGTTGTCGCAGGAAAACATATTTTAGGTAAAATAATAACAGTGTTACATATGTTAAGGGCTTGACAAATATATGCATATATTGTAAAGGGTTAAATTCTTGTAAAACAGTGAACCGTAAAATTTGACCAATTTGTTACCCATTCAAAGAAAGTTCAGTTGGAACTTTACTAGTTTTAAGATGTCCCCTCTGTGTAAAGTCAACAAAAAGCCCCTGCTCTGGAAGACACCCACACTATCCTCATGCCTTGCCACAAGATGCAGGAAATATTGCTTTTCTATTGAAATTTATTTATTGAGGTACGGTATATTCAGTCCAATATTTGAATCACAAAGTGAATATCATGTTTATTGCTATGAACCATTGATAATAAAATTCTGCAAATAACCATACATGTATCAAAGTAACAGGACCAAACAAAATTGCAAAACTCTCTTAGATTAGTGTTTATTTTAAATAATTTGTCTATTATTGAAGTTATTAAAATATGTGGAGAGTAGACACTGCGTGTCGTCAGGCCTAGGTAAAAATATGAGGCTACTCTCCACAATTTTTAGTATATCAATTAATGCAAAACACCATTGTTGTTACCTACGTTACCTTATTTATACATTGACAGAAATTAAATTTCTATGGTAGTAAAACATGTTTCTATAGCTGTTATTTCATTTCATTGTGACAGAGATGAAAGGAAACACTGTCAATTCCAATGCAATGTATATGGTTGAAATAGAAAATCTGTATGCCAGTAGAAATGATATGCTTAAAAGCATATTTTAACATTTATTTTACTACAAATTATCTCCAGTTACAAATTATAAATAGATTCAAATATGGAAAAATGGAAATTAATCATTAGAATATGGATCTCGATCGCACATTTAAGGTTGGGGACATGGTTTATCATAATATGCAATCTATACAGTTATTTTTTGCAAATTTATAAAACGATGTAACGTAAGTAACTCTGACGAGCAGAAATACATATTACAGATGTCTGCAATTGATGTTTATGTCTAGCCTACACATGAAAAACTCAAACCATTACATTAATACTATTGTAAACTATCCTATTCGTCTTGTATTTTGTGTACTGCTATTTTCAACATTAGGGTAACATTGATTACAGTTCACTTACAGAAAACTTACTGGAGAAAACTTACTATATTATGGGTTTCTATAGCCCTAATACTTGCCCCAGACTGAAAATATAACCAAGTTTCTCTTCATGTGGCTGGGGAGCATGGTTCATTCTTATATGCAATCTATAAAGTCATTATCTGCAATATAGTATAAAATGTAACATATGTAACACTGATGAGCGGTTAAGCATCTCACAGATGTCTGTAATTAATGTTTTCGACTAGATCAAACATTCAAATCTCAAATAAATTCATTGATACTATTATAAAATATATTATTAGTCTTGTATTTTGTGTACTGCTATTTGCAATGTTTGTGGGGTAACGTTGATTACAGGCCATTTACAGAAAATTGACCACAGAAAACTTAGTAAAACATGGGTTTCTAAGGCCCCCAGACATGTCCCTGACTGAAAATAGTAACCAACTTTTTCTTCCTTGGGGGTGCAACAAACTCGCAAAATAGCCCATATATCTCAGTTTAGCCCCTACACTATATGGTTTATATCGTAGAAAAGGTGTGACTTTTTGAAATGAGGGTACCTTTTCTCTAACTTCGCCCATGCAAGAAGTACACGTTATTTTTTAAATGAAATAACTTGCATGGTCTCCGCAAGGTATTGCTTCACTTAAAAAACATGAATTTTGTATACCTTATGTTTCTCTTTCTGAACTAGCGTAAAATGTAAGGTGACCGATTAGAACTTGGTTTTAGCATATTTCACACAGTCACGTAATTTAATATCAGCAACAAAGGTAGAGTTTTGTTGTAGTATTTGAATTCGTATTGCATTATTCGTGTTGTGAGCCTGTTCTTACAAGCGAATAAAATTTATCTAGCCCATTGCAATATCTGCAACACGCCGATACTCTCATTCGGTTGTGAACTGTTTATCAGGGACGAAAATACATTGGGCAATACTGATTGGAAATTACTAACCCATTGACCTCAACAATAAATTATCCACCATACATTAAATTATATCAATTGGACAAAAGAGCCTCTTCACATTCTGAATATTAAGGTATAATAGGATAGCCAACTGCATTTAAGCCCCACCCTACCACCCCTTCCTGCTGTCCGTTCTCAGGCGATGATTCTGGGCTTCTGAATTCAGTTTTTGCTGTTGCTCCCCTTGATTTTGTTTTGTGAGTTTGGTCCTGGTTTTGTAATGTAGTCCATGAAAATGCATTAGAGGTGTGGGGGGGGGGGGTTCTGACAACATTTTATTTAGTCATCAACGTATTTCACAGACGGTCGTATAAATCCTTTGGGTCCAATTGCTTCTCGAGGGGGTTCATGTCAGTGTTTTGAAGAAAAATTAAGCCACTATAGTGATGATTTTCCAGGGGGTTGGGGCTGTGTCCTGAATTTGCCCATGCAGTTCGTTGTGCCTTTTCTAGTTTAGCAATATTCTCACTGATTAGGAGAAAGCAGCTGGCTGCTTTACTTTAATTGTAGACAGACGGTAGCTCAGGCTAAAGACTCTATTATGACCCTGACCCTTAAGCTGTCGTCGGTGGGTTGGTGCCTCATGCCTATACAAATCTTTGCACCCTTACTTACTTTGGCACACCTTGGATAAACTATGAGTTATTTGAGTTTGTGAGTTAAGAGCCCTTTTCGTAAGTTAGGAAGCTTACGTATTGCATATTGGTCTGTGTAATGTGATTGTGGTATTTCCTGATCATACTAACTTACTTTTTAGCTCACCTGAGCCGACGACTCCCATGGTGAGCTTTTTGGATTGGACTCGAGCCGGCGCCTGTCCGTCTCTGCGTCCGTTCATACTTTCAGACATGAATATCTCTGAGCATCATCAAATTTCATCTAAAGCATCATTGGGGTTGGGGATTGGCTGCATTAGGTTTTTGGCCTGTATGGATTAGAACTCCGGTTTCCATGGCAACAGATAGCTCCTATATGGTTATAATGGGGAAAATCTTGTGAGCACTCTAGCTCTTCTATTTTTCATTGGATCTTCTTTTTTCTTGCAGATAAAAATGACAGTGATAAAAGTTTTGTTTTGATGGGTTCGAAATTCGGCAATATTGGACCAGGATCTGCAGAATTAGCTACCCTTGAATGTCTGAAAAAACTACATAGACTTTAATAGAAGAAATGTTATGAGCACTCTAGTGCTTTCCTTTTTGATTGAATCTTATTCATTCTTGCAGGTAACAAGGACAACCATGAAAACTTGAATACGTTTAATTCTGCCAAATCCCATCATCAACTACTGAGTTAGCTGCCCTTGAGCGTTTGAAAAATGAATGTATAATGTTGTGAGCACTCTAGCACCTTCATTTTAGATTGAATCTTATTCATTCTTGCATATAACAAGGACAGCTATAAAAGCTTTGATGGGTTCAAAATTCGGCAAGATTTGACCCGGGTCTACGGAGTTAGCTGCCCTTGAACGTCTAAAAATTATCCATAGACTTTTAATGGGAGAAATGTTGTGAGCAGTCTAATGCTTTCAGTTTGAGATGAATTTTCATTGTTCTTGCAGGTAACAAGGACAACTATAAAAGAATGAGTTTGAATTTCTGCCAGATCCCACCACCATCTACTGTGTTAGCTGCCCTTTAGCGTTTGGAAAATGAATGTATAATGTGTGCACTCGAATACCTTCATTTTTGATTGGATCTTATTCATTCTTGCAGGTAACACGGACAGCTTTTAAATCAAAAGCTTGGATGGGTTTGAAATTCAGCAAGATCAAACATGGGTCTATGGAGTAAGCTGCCCTTGAATGTCTGAAAAAAATCTTCATATACCTATACTGGGAGTAATGTTGTGAGCAATCTAATGCTTTCCTTTTCTGGGTGGATCAAGGACAACTATAAAAGCTTTAATGAGTTTGATTTTCGGCCACATTTGACCAGCGGCTATAGTTAGCTGTCCTTGAGTGTCTAAAATATAGCTCTATAATGTTTTGACCATTCTAATTCATTCATTTTTCATTATTTTTCTTCATTCTGTTAGGTAACCAGGACATACATTAAAGCATGGATGAGTTTGAATATTGGTCAGATCTCATCACTGACTATGAGGTTATTTGCCCTTGAGCATCTGAAAAAAATAGTTTCACCAGGTTTCCTCCGCAAGTATTATTCAGATCTTCTTAATACTTGCAGAAAACCAGAATTGGCATAATATCTTGAGTATTTGAATATATTCCTGATCACTGTTTCAAGCTTAGAGTCACCTGCCTTTGAGCATCGTAAGTTATGGTGTCTCCAAACATTATGCTGGCTCCTAGGTGAGCGACCGTTGCTCATTGGGCTACTTGTGAGCTTTACTGTGCAGCAAAGGTCAATTATCAAACCTTCATTTTTACTGAAACCTGTGAAATAAGAACATTAAATTTTCGTTACGCTCTTTTAACTAAAGTCCAACAGCAGGCGTCAAAGATCATTTGTCATAATCACTAACCGGACCTAAGTTAAAGAGTGCGCAACGAGAATTTATTTTTTTTTTATTTCTCAACCAAAACATATGATGTGGGTACTCAAAAGAACTGTCTCAATGAGACGGTTATTTTGATCCCCCTTAACATATGTTAAAACTGATGGGTAAGAAAATATTCACTTTTGTACGCTGATTTTTTTTTATCCTGTGATAAGAAAAGAAATGTTTGCAATGTTTTGAGTACCCACAACATATGTTTTGGCTGAGAAATAAGAAGCCTATTTTTATTACGCACTCTTATCTTGATGAGCATTGAAGGCTCGCCAGAGCCTTGACAGCTCTTCGATGCAAAACAGTACCAAAAGGACATGGCGTGGCTTATATTTGCAATGGCTTTTTTACACCAGTGTATACACAAATAAAATACTGTGACCTTGAAATAGACTTGATTAAGTTTCTGTATGCGTGCGTTGTTTAATTTATTTTACGTGAGTTTGGGTGAACGTGCACTGAATACGTACGTATCCGAAGTGATACATTTTGTACAAAATGGTGGAACAGTGACTAAGCAGTTCATTTCAGACTGCATGTGTTTTCTTGGTAGGCATCTGGCCGAAATCATGAGTTTAGAGTAAACCAACAAATGCGTTTAACATTGTTCCCATGCACATTATTTACATTTTAGCCTATAAATACAATGTAACTGTGGTAGATGAAACGAAACTGTAGGATTTGATGATATAAAGTCGCCAATGAGATTGTCTACTTATTGATCAGCCCCCTTATAATTACATTCAAATAATGACGTTATTTGATAAATTATGATGAATATACATTAAATAGTGATTGATAGAAAATCCTTTGTTTTGTAAAGACACGTTTACTATACAGTCTACATACATTCTTTTTGTTTACCATACATAATGATGAAATTGTCATATTTTAACTCTTTTGTGAATGCAAAACCCCTAAACGGTTACTATGGCAACCAGTGAAGATCCAGATGAAATGCCGCATAAGGCGGTATTTCATCAGGGTCTGCACGGTTTGCTGAGACAAAATCGAGTCTACTCATACGCGCCCGTATATTCTGCCAGTGGTACAGAATGATTTCACCCAAAGTAAATAGAGGTTATTTACTTTTTTTAAGGTGATTTTCAAATATATTTC
Source organism: Loripinus fragilis (assembly GCA_964019695.1). Classification (NCBI taxonomy): domain Eukaryota; kingdom Metazoa; phylum Mollusca; class Bivalvia; order Lucinida; family Lucinidae; genus Loripinus; species Loripinus fragilis. Next base: position 50,504,862 of record OZ026529.1, read on the forward strand.
ATCGAGTGTGTTGAAAACACTAGAATTTCACGAGTGTGCAGCACGAATGAAAATTCAGATGTTTTCATTTCACGAGATGATACATATTTGGTATTTACCCCGAAAAAGTTAATTTGCATTTTATTTTCATCTGGTGGGTGAGCTCCTAAGTGAAGATCAAACTTATTTCATGATTATTTAATATTAATATTAATCATCTTCTCTTGCCGATCTAGTACAGAATAATCGTTGGGAGTGAAGCAAATTGACGGTACCTGCGTGTTATGTGATCGGTTCGAATACGCAAATTTTACATAAGGCGCACGAAGAGAGCTCTATAAAACCGCAATGTGCCCCCTACACAGCATGCTCTCTCGAAGAGCATATTTTGTACCTATCCTAAACAATATGCGGGTATCCCAACATTATATGGTTGGTGCATATGTTGCTTAATGGTGTCTCTCCGTATTAAGGAGCATATTGTACAGGTACATTCTCCTCGAGGGTGGATATTGTAACCTTCAGACCTCTGCACCTGGTAAGAAAGCTGTATTCAATGTCAGGATTATGCTAGCCGAACCCAGGCCAAAAAAATCTGATCGCTACAAGAAAATCAGGGGGTCGCCTGATTTATGGATCTTTTCGATAAATGGGTAAAGGGAATGGTAAGATTATGGCAATTTAACTAGGTTTAATTTGTATTTAAATTGCTAAAAATGACGTAGGTTTCCTTGTATAAAACACATATATAACAAGTTCACTCAAATATCCTGGCATGATTTTTATATGCAACCTTAAGCAGACATTAAATCGGTAAAGGCTTAAGCAGACATAAATTAGGTAAAGGGCCTCTAGAATTCTCTAGGTCTATATGTCTATAGCATGTAATTTACTGGACTTACTCCAGTATTCTATGCTTAATGCAGTGGTTAATAGAATGGGAACAATGCTTTGCTTAAACAATTGTTTTATAGCCCTTTTCATCAATGATATACTAGGTTAACTGAATAACTCATAACCGAATTTTGTTTTCCTCTCCCATGATGATTATAGCGCTTTCTTTCTTTTTATACCAAATCCTGGTAGCAGTGTCTGTTCAGAAGTCATGCGAGAGGGTGAGAACGCTGGGAACATACAATTTTCGGTTATGATTTCGGTGTACCGCGGTCCCTTCGCACTAGGCATATACACGAACGCTAGGAACGCAACGCGCACAAGAATTTATACTGTCAATAGATTGGTTCCCCTCGTACATGTACATAAAGCTCTACTTCCGTTATGCATATTGCGATTGGTATTGTCTATTTAATTTCAAGTAGAGAATCCTACTCATGAGACTGCGCATGCTCCAGAAAGATTTTTCAACACAAACTGCAGTTTTTTTTTCAGTTGATATAATTTGATAATTAAGTAAAAGAGAAAAAATATATAAACGCCCAGAACAAACTAAACTTAATAAAAAGCTTGTTTGAAAAATGCACTTTATGTCGTGACTGGTATTTTCCAATACCACGTCACTCATGAATTCAGTGTGTATGCGATACGTAGGCGCAATGGCTACTAGTCTTTACCTGTCTTCATATGCTGACAAGCTTTTTAAAGGGAGACCAGTCAATACTGTCAAGGCACGGTAGACAGACCGGGAGAATTCAAGAAAGCCACATATAACAGTTATGTGGTTGACAAAAAATACATGTTTGGGTGGAATATACATATGGAAAGGTCTTTAGCATCTTACCATCAACTAATCAACTTGTATTAGCTGTACCTTTGTCATTTATCTTCAATGGCTGCGTATTTTCTTCAAATAGGCCCAATAACAAGAATGACAGACGATAATGTTTACACATTTCGCGAAGGGAATTATCGCTCAGTTCAGCCAAAGATAGCGAAAAAAAGTGAATGATGGGGTTACTAGGGGCGACTTCTAGGGTAGTGACCAATTTATTACAATATTGTATTAAGAGCATTCACCACACTGGCTGTTCGTTGAGAGATCGTTGACATTCGTTATTAACATTTTCTCTCGCTCGTTAATATGTAGTTTCTTACATGAACTCGATATATTGTTGTCCCCAGTGACCATATTTATCGGATTTTGTTCGTATATGGGCGTTTCTATGATATGTCCCGAGTGTTCGTCAATCGCGCATCTAACGTATAAAAAGCACCAAACTCCGCAACAGTGGCAACTTCCTTTCAATGCCGCAATGCGTCATTTGACCTCGAGGTCACGCATAAATAGTTCTAGGCGGATTGATTTCTAGAAAACAGTCTGCATCACGTGCGTTCTTGACAACACTAGTTAAACAAAGATGGCGGCCTCGGATAGCATCTGTGCCGCTTCAATTTTTTCAATGCGAATTATTTGAAGTTTAAAGGTTAAACATGAGTCGAGCTTGCATATTTGATTATTTCTGATGCAGAGGAGTTTATAACACGCCTCGTTTAGTCCAAAACACAGTCAAAAGTCCCAAATAAGCACAGACTCAGGCTGTCAATCCAGTCGATCCCTGCATCAGCCGTAATAGATGACGAAGAAAAGCTGTCTTTAATATATGTAATAGATTTTCTTCAATTCAACCAATAATAACCAAACACCATCACTTAGATAGATAGATAGATAGATAGATAGATAGATAGATAGATAGATAGATAGATAGATAGATAGATAGATAGATAGATAGATAGATAGATAGATAGATAGATAGATAGATAGATAGATAGATAGATAGATAGATAGATAGATAGATAGATAGATAGATAGATAGATAGATAGATAGATAGAAAGATAAATGGATGGATGGATGGATGGATGGATGGATGGATGGATGGATGGATGGATGGATGGATGGATGGGTGGATGGATGGATGGACGGACGGGCGGATGGATGGACGGACGGACGGACGGACGGATGGATGGATGGATGGATGGATGGATGGATGGGTGGTTGAATGAAAGAATGGATGGATGGATGGATGGATGGATGGATATATTACCCTTGTGGAAAGTGTTACTGGTCACTGTATACATACAGGCTTGTCTAAAATGTGATGTAGTCGATGACATGTACTTGTGAGTTCTCTCCCTCTTTATAGAATTTGGGCATCAGGGAAACAAGAGCAAATATATCTCAGAGGTACAGATTTTGAGAACAAAGTATATAGAGGAACAATAAAGAAAAGAATGCATTAGGACCGGATAGACAGGGGATCAGTAAAGACATTTTATTTAAACAAACAGTACAGGCAACTCCATCCAAATGCTAGGGGAGCCTTGTTTGTCTAACTTCACATGTGGTTATGCAAATTGAAAATAAAATATATACTTAAGGCCAAAAGTAACTTTACACTGTTATTATATATACCTTTTCTGGGTATTAGTGAGTGGTATTTTAAATGTGTTTAATTCATATCAAAGTTCAATCAATTATTCATAAGACCTTTTGAATTTCATGTTGTTGCTGTCATAAACGCAACCACAATGCCCTTATGAAAGAAGCAAGGGGGCAAAATAAACTTTTCCAAAACGCATCACTTTTGATGTGTTACTGTAGCTTTGCAATTGGACAATTTTAAATTTTAAAGAATCAGTCTGAAAGACAGGCTATTGAATTGTTGTTTAAAGTTCAAATCAGCCTGGATCAACCTTCGAGTAACACAAATTAGAGTTGTGTTTGAACGTACATATCCATTTTTAAGAACTTTACAATGCTTTCAATGGAATTTCCCATAAGAAATTGTTTGCCGTTTTTCTTCCAAACCGATGGGAATTTTTATCAGATTATCTCGTCAAATACAGGGCAGAGGTCCCAACAAATCGCTGGTAAAAAACATCCTTATGCCATCTGAGATAAAGCTTTTAGCAGGGATTAAAATTTACTATTGTTTCAATTCAAAGGGAGATATTAATTTCAAAGTGAACCAACTTTAAAATGCTGCCAAAAACAAACTGTACGTCAGAGACAGAATGTCTTGCAGTATTTTTAATGTGCAACCAATGGCCCTTAAAATAGCGTGTTCAAATCCTAGGTTTACTTTGGATTTTGTTAGGAAATGCTGATTTTGTGCTTTTAATGAAAGCACAGATAACTTGAAAGAAGAGTAATTTACCTTAGTTGTTTTTCGTGAATTAGGACAGGGCGGGAACCAGCAACTCATTGCAATATTTAATTTTGTTAAACTCAAAAGCAGTAAAGATATATTCGATAGTTCAAAGTGTAAAGTTACTTTTTGCTTTAAGTATACATAAGGTATGATCAGGAAATGTCACAACCACAGACCACAGGAAACAGACTACAGTCTGACAGACCCATCCTTGAACCGCAGGAAGGAACACAATGTTCAGACCTTTACACAACAACAATAATACAATTAAAGTAAAGTAAGAAAGAGGACAAAGATCAGGAACCGATACAATCAAGCACCACACCTGACCCAGGATACCAACGGGAAAGTGACCACTTCACAATTTGACATCACAAACGACAGCCAAGAGATCAGCACTTTCCCAGCAGGTGACTACAGGGCATCAATAAACAGACGCGCACGAAAGCATAACAAAAACAAGACTGAAACAACATAAATGATCCACAAAAGAAGCACCGCCTTGTAACGGTCAGTAAAATATTTTACTGGAGGGCATTAACCGGTTTCACAGCGTGTCAATCTCACCCTTAGTTCAGATGTTGATCAAGACACAAAGATGTTTGGTTTGCATGAAATACCCCAAGTTATCAATGCATAATCTCCTAGAGCATATTACTCAAGATATAAAAAGGAGATAAAACAAAGATAAGGATTCAACAGTAAATAAAACTATATATCGGAGCAAAAGAAATCCAACAGGTAAACCCCAGTGGGCCTGACAACAGGCAAAGCCGCCAACCCTTTCATTCTCAGCAAGATGATCCCAAAGCTAAAAAGGACACTATGACCTACGTCAAAAACACGAATCAAACACCCAAACCCTTCAAAAACACTATGGGGGCACTAACAAATTATTGATCAGCGAAAACAGATTCAACGTCCCTTACTACCATGCAACTACCAGCTTAACAAAAGCATAGTTAATGAAATCAAATTTGGTGATATAGCTGCCATGTAAATATAAACAATTTGACATATAGTGACAGGTATTTTAATACTGATTGGCAGTTTGAGATGTTTGAAAGAGGAAAGCAAATGGACATGATACTTGTTTAGTGTATAATTCGAAATAGGATTCCTTAATTTCAGTAACATATGTTAATGATACACTTTGGAATTGCCTCATAGAGGCAATTCCAATGTACACCTACAACATATGTCCATTCAATAAATGAATGTTTTAGCTTCATAAAACAGGTTTTTTACAAACTTCTCAACTACTTTTTAGGTTTCAATGTAATGAGCAGGTGTAAATGAACAAGTTTTTGTTTAGTTTGGCATGCACCTGGATGAGAATAAAAAAAATAGCCAATTTTATTTCATTGACAGCTTATCTTTAGATGTTTCATTGGAATGAAATGCTTTGAGCAATTGAGGCTACAAGTGCATCGAAATATTTTCTACTGGTTGAATCGTTGCCTTGGATTCTGCTGTTGTTACAACACAATAGCTCGTATGAAGGCTTCCTACATAATGCAATATTTAATTTTCCAACGCAAGCCTTTAATGAATCTTAAGGTTTTTGCTACCGTTCAGAGCCTCATGAAAGACACAAATTTGATTGACAGCTGTCAAGCTCACTTGCCCGTGCAATAGGCTTCGAACTTTGAATTCATTCGTCACAAGTGACGCTGGTATTGACATTGACAGCGAGCCACCCCTGATTCGCACGTGCAAAACAAGCCTCTTGTTTTGCTCCATTGGCTGTCCGTGTTCACACTGGCTGTTCCGATTTTATGTTTTACACTTCAACAAACCCGTTAGTACGATAACATATTAAAACTGTTGTGTTCGCTTAATTATAAATTATTTCTATATATTAGATATTTATAACAAAATGTAAATTTAAGCAATACATTCAATTTTTGGAATGTTCATGGAATCATGAATACTTCAGGTCTCTTGCAAAGTAACTTTAAAAGAGATTCGAATTATTCATGATTCGATGAATAATTAGGCTTGTATAGGGGTTCTAGGGATTCAGGATATTTGCCATTTTACTTCCATAGATATAGGATACTTTCTTTTTTACTCTCAGGGATATGGGATACTATGTTCAATTTCAGGGATATTGCTATCTTTCCTCCAAAATATACAAACACAGACTAATAATATCAATAACATCAATAAAAATCATTTCAAGTTTTCCACGAAGGAGGAAAAGCTGTATGTACACGACATAACAAGTTTTTCTCGTATTGGACTTTTAAATAGAGAATATCTTGTAGCGCGAATTCACTTATTATATATTTCCTCGCCAAATATGTTGAAGGAGGCGGAGGTGACCACATACTATATATAGTGGACTCTATATAGATCAACCTTCCTTAACCATTGCTTGATTTTTGTGTCTTTTCCTCGCGTTTCCAAGGATGATCAACGGTCTCTGATTCTGGCAAGGTCATGGTAACACCCCCCTTTTGATTTCCATATCACTGTGCAGGTGTGCAACATAACCAGTGGATAATACATTTATACAAGTCCAAGGGTAAGGGCAAGGTCACAGGTTAATATCAAAAGGAAAAGTTATTGGTAAATTTTGTTTAAGGGTATAATCCTTCACTTGATTATCACATCACAGGGCACACGTGTCCAACATAACAAGATGATTTGTCATGCTGACACTAGTCTTTATGGTCTGTATGGTCAAGGTCACAGGCCACAAATACAATAATCATCGACCTATTCAAAAAATGTCCACCGTGACAAGACGATGTATCGCATATGTCCAAGGCTGAGGTCAGAGGTATTAGCACTTAGCATAAATGTCCACCATAGCAAGACAATGTGCTGTATAAAAGCTTTAAGTTAATATGTCTTAAGTCGAGGTCACATCTATGTTCAAACTGAGAATGTATGTACCATGCATAGCTAATACGCAGCCAGGACATGGTTGGCAGGAATTGTATAAGGGTACCACTAATAGGCCTTGAGCTGGCTATAGACCCTCCTCCCCCAGGGGGGATTTCGTAGACTATGGTTTCCTGAAACTACATTATATAAGCCACAAAATGAAATATGTTAATGTGCAATCAGAAATTCAGTGTACATCGTTTTTCTTTTTTAAAATGTCTTTAATGATATCAATTTGAACTGAAATTTTGCACATGCATATAATATATCACCGCCTAATATACAATTGCATGTTTGGACATTTAAGATTGGAAAATAAGTCTGGAATATCTTGTAAAATAAAATAACTTAGTCGTTTTCGATTTAGAAAACTCCTCATTTTCCCTCAATCTATTTCATATGGGTGGCACGTGGTTTATACAGTTCAATGATTACCATGTTTACTATCGTATATCAGGTTGTATGATAAAGAAAATGGTCTCCAGCAGGATGATTCTTGGTGATTCTACATACACACTGCAAATGCATTGAAGAGCCTGCGCAAATAACAATTCTGTCCGGGTAATATCATATTTTACGAAAATCAAATTTCGCATCTTGCTTTCTAAGCGCTCTAAAGCAATTGGACTGCGACTGAGGAAAAACTGTCTTCGACGATTTGTAACAACAAAGGCGCAGGTCAGCCTGCGCATCCGCGCAGTCTCATCCGCAACTTTGTTATCTGCGTTTTGAAATAGTCATATCTAGACTCGCTACGAGCAAAACTTTGATTTTCTAGCTAGCCTGTTAAGCCGAGGAGACTGGTTTGAGACTCACTTTGTCTGAAAACCAGAAGACAGGCTTTCTCGCGTCGTGGCCTCGTATCTCGACAGCTCTAGGACAATTATTACTAGGGCAACAGATAATATTATTTAAAACAATAAAAATGAGGAGGCTTTTCATCAGATAAGGGCCTCGTCGCGAGAAAACCTGTCATCGGGGTCTCTGACAAAGTGAGACTCAAACCAGTCTCCACAGCTACAGAGACTAGCTAGAAAATCGAAATTTCGCTTGTAGCAAGCTTAGATATGGTGCTTTCCCAAAACTGAGTTACAAAGGCGCTGATCAGACTGCGCGGATGCGCAGGCTGGTCTGCATCTTTGTTGTTCGCAAAGCTCCGAAGACAGGTTTTCTCGCGCCGAGGGCCATATGTAAACGGGGGTCACATCATTTTGGTGTGCTCTACATCGTCTAATACACAAATCATTCGTAACTACAGCCCACAGAGCAGGGGAACGGCGGGGACTTTGATTTTCTGGTTGCAGGTCCCTGGCATGAGTCTGTACTAACAGCCCATTTGCCTGGCTGGGGCATGGTTACAAATGGCTGGTGAACATTATTTATTTCGCCTTTATGCACTAGCCATTTGTGACCACTGCCCCCCCCCCAGCCCAGGGGAATGTAGAAGACTTTCATTTTGTGTCTGCAGTTCTCCATAGAACTTAACCACCACACTGTGGGGAGAGCTAGCTGGTAAAACCATGACAATCTGTTATTATACTGCGCTGCCATGGTTGCCTATGTCTATCAAACCCCTACATTTCTTCCGCATTATGGGGACAATGTAAAAGTAAAATCACAGCTCATTTGCCAGGCTATTCCCGCCCTGCTCAGGGGCTTGGGTGAAGCAGTAATTACAAATGACTGGTGCATAATTTATAGCCTATGTTGCACTTCACATAAAAATTTAGTTCTCAGCCACCTCAAAAAAATACAATGACCCCAAACACAAAATATGACATCCGCTGATATATTTTTCAACCTATTTCCAAGTACATTCCCACCCCATCACTAGTTTCTCTTTCTAACTTCAACTGTTAAAGGGCTGAACGAGCATTATTTTTATTGGATGAGTCTATTTTCACTTGGGTGACGCCTTCCGGGTGAGCCCTGTGTTTTTTTCTTATCAATTATAGTTGCCGTAATTACGATGCATATTTTGCATTGCCTGGTGTCAACAAATCAGTATTTGGAAACTCAACTATTTTAATTAAACAAGTTGAGAAATTGTTTACAATCTGAAAATCAGAGGGATAAAACTTTCAAGGAGCAGGGAACACAGAAAATTAAGATTTTGAATTGAGGAACAACAGACCACAGCGATTCATTTCACAGGAATAAGCGGACGGGTACCCACTGGGAAGGCCTCAATATTTTCTTGTATGCCAAAATTCTGTGAGCCCAAACTATGGACATAATTTGCATTTGGTGGAAATATTTTGATATGATAAGAAACCCTTTTTCTAACACGTTACTTCGTCTTACAAAACTGTATAATTATTCATCGATAGTCAACTAAAGGCAGCGATCCGTACAAAGGTGCATTTAGGGTAAATTAAAAAATGCAGATGCTCAAATGAGGACTAATTCCATCATATCACAGCCCATTTGGCAATACCTTTAATAACGAAAAAAATATCACAAATTAGGCGGTGTATAGATGTATTAAATTCTGATGTTTATTGTGCGATTAGTCTGCACATATAAAAATAAACGCAAAAAAGCGTTGTTCACTGAATTCCTGTACGCACTATAGCGTCCGAGAGTGGCAGTGTTAACGTGTAAGCAATACAACAGAAATAGAAGTTGATCCTTGTGGCATGACCAATATAGTTTCCAGGGGCAAGATTGGCAGGATTAATGAACGGCGCCACTAGATATTGCTTAACATTAATTATTTAAACTGTGGGCCTCATTAAATTGTAAGTTATTTCCATTCTAATTTTATCGAATAGACGTGGCCAATTTAGACTCCATGGGCATGATTGGTAGGATTTATGTAGGGGACCACTAAACATTGCTACAAAGTAAATATGTAAGATTTGTTTAGCGATTTTACGCCCCAGCTATGATCATGGCGGGTAAGTCAGTTCAACTAACCACACTTTTCCAGGCCAAGTTTGACTAAGGGGTAAGCCAGTACTTCGTGCATTACTGACACAACCCTTCTTGAGTTAGTGGAAGGAGGAGAATGATAGTAGAAAATATTTCATCATCAAACTCAACGAAAGTATGGGACCAGGCCAAGATCAAACTCATGGCTTCTGGATCTACAATCAGACTCATTACTGATTGACCTTCGAGGCATGGTTGAAAGGGACTTGATGGCACGATTTATATTGGAGACTACAAGATCTTCTTACATGCTAAATATGTGAGTTGTTTGCAATCAGGCATGTATTTTAAAATTTTCCCATTATAAGTCTATGGAAGTTTTAATGTTGTCATGGCAACCATATGTCCAAATACAATTGGACATAAAACTTATGTAAACTTACCCATTATAAACATGTACAGTAGATTGATCACAATTGACCGACTGACATTAGTGATATATTACTAAATACTTCTTCCAAATTTAAATAGATGACGAAGACAACGATGACAATACATACCAAAGAGGCCAGATAGTTACCATTCTGAAGCCTCGCTTGAGCCTTCGGACCATGTGAGCTTATAACTGTAAGGGTGATATACTGCAACTGGAGGAAGACATTTTGAGGCAAAAAAAATAATGACCTAAAAGGATCAATGTATAGTGTCTGTTTTGCTAACTTGAGCATTATGGAAAAACTAAGTCGATGAAATCATTATAAAATCATTGTGTAAAGCCTATTCTCCTATATGGAAGTGAGGTATGGTAAATTGATTTTCTAATAAATAAACCTAGATTGACTCAGATGGAAAATAGATATGATCTTTTTATTCCTGAAATAACTCAGCTAAAATTCCTTAAGAATGTGACGGGTGTCCATTAATATTCGGTTAACGATGCTGTCAGAGCAGATTTTGGTATTTTTCCTTTAGCAATTTCAGGTCTCCAAGCATCAGCAAACTTTTGGGTGCACCTTGTAAACTGAAACAAGAGTTCTTTAGCCTATCAAGCGTATCAAGACAGAATGAATTGTCCTAAAGGCTTTGCCCAAAAAATTAAGACATTTTTGCATAATATTAACTTTTCCCATCTCTGGAGTTATCAGAACACTTTTTCTAAAAGAGATTTTTGCATTCCGTAATAAATAAACTGAAAACCTTTTACATTAATTTCTGAAAAGATCAAATCTATGATGATAGTAATTATCAGCCTTATGAAAACAAGTTGAGAACTTACAGGATATTTAAAAATGCTATGAAAGGGAAACCTATTTGTTTGTTAATGAGTTATCAAAAAGTGAAATTTCCACGTTTGCCAAGCTTAGAATAAGCTCCCATGACCTCCATATTGAAAAGGGAGGGCATAGAAAGACCATACCTAGTGAAAGAAAATGCTTTTTATGTGGCATGGCTGTTGAAGATGAGAAACATTTTGTTATGGAATGTGACTCAATTACAGCTCATATAAATACTTTTTTTAATGATTTAGAAGAAATTGTACCTCCTTTTTCCAGTAAAAATTTAGATGATATTTCTTTTTATAATGGAATGTAAAGATTATGACATTTCCTGTGTATGCATTACAAATATCTGTATAATGTTCAGAGCCAGAGAAGAATTGGTTAAACTCATAAGTGCCCCTTAAGAACATATGTTTATAATGCATGTTGTGATGATTATTAATGCATGTTGTGATGGATATTGACATTTTTTGATGCTGACACCGTTTTATTTTGTGAAAAAAAGGTTCAGTAGAGCACTCAGGTAGGCTTATTTAAAGCGTGCCTGAGTGCTCTACATGAAGCCTAGGACGGTTTCGATGTTGAGAATTGCCAATTTTAAAAGTCTGTTCTATTAAACACACACATTAATTTCCATATTTTTCATATATTATAGTCTCATCGATGACAAGATTTGTACTTGTATTATGTATGTGATTGTTCTTGTGTAACTGTATACATAAGACTGGTGACAGTCCTGGGACTGGACTTTATGCCAATAAAATTGATTTGATTTGATTTGATTTGAAATAGAACACTTAATAGCAATTAGAATGCGCAAAGTTATAGAACAGAAGTAAGTGCTTGAAAAAATGTTCCTGTACTCGATGGTCTATTTTGTGTTGGTAATTTCAGGGATATTTTTGTTTGAATACTTCCAGGGATACGGGATATTTAGGAAATTTAATTAAGGGGATATTGCTCAATTTACTTAAAGGGATATGGGATACTTTCTTGTTTACTTCCAGGGATAAAGATTACTGGTAACCTCCCCTATACAAGCCTCAATATTCCAAAAATAAGAGATTCTCTTAATTTAGCTGCCGCTTGTTGAACAGTTAAACAATGATGTACATGTTGTGCTGAGGTTATCATCAACTGTTTTTTTATTTGAGTTAGCCTTAACCCTTTACCTCATTGAGATGCCTTGTAGAGTAAAGTCAGGTAACTTCTGACATCAGGTAGATTCGGATACACAATTGCAAAAAGTGGAAATTCAGATGAGACGGCTCCATCTCATCAGGATTTTCACTGTTTGCTTAGTTAATTTATTGTTTTATTCCAAAATTAAAATATGAAATAAACAAGGTCGTTCACTGTCCGTAATTACCTGCTGTCCGAAGTTACCTGACTTTACCCTAACAATTTTGCAACACAAAAGATGTTAGGTATTGTGTGGCTGTCTGAATTCTGTGCATTTACCACGTCGTCTCTTGGTTTGATCTGTGGTCTGTAATAGGGGCATTTCCTGGTCATACTAGTTTGTTTATTCAAATTAAATATATTATGAATTAAAATTGTGTACGCTGACAGAGGACAGACGATTCTAACATAAAATGGGATTCAGTTTTTGAGGTCTGTGTCTTACCATTTTTTTATATGCTTGAACTTAATATTGGCAAGGTATTTAATTTTGGGGCATTTACTGGTCATATTTGTTTGTTGTTTTAAATCTATTATCAATTCAAATTATGTACGCTGACAGAGGACAGACGATTCTAACATAAAATGGGATTTATTGTTTGGGGTCTGTGTCTTAGCATTTTTTAATGCTTGGACTTAACATTATCCTGGAAAATCACAAAGGTTATAAAACTATGCTCAACACAATTGAGTTTGCATTTTAACATTTATAAGCATGATAACTACCATACCTGGGAATTTAAAAACCAAGAAAAGTCTTCATTTTTCAACATTTTCGTTCTTATGAGCAGTTTAAATTTCATACTCAGTTAACCTAACATCCCTGTCGAAAATTTATTGATTTGCACATGAGTAACATATTGGGGTTTATTTTGACAGACCACAAACATTATAATATATAACTTAAAAAAAACTCAAACAAACATAAAGCAATAAATGTGTATTATGTTAATCACAGTCTCAGTTCTTATAACAATAAAAATGGCAATAATAACATATTATATTGGATGAGAAGAGATGCATAAACAGAATGAATACTCCAATCAAAAAATCACTCACATACATACACAAGTAGATGAAACTGGTTTGCGCAGGCAATTCCAGTTACATAGTTCAGAGTATCATAATAACGTCTGATGTTCTGATTATTCAATCAGTATGATCAATAAAATTAACAAAACTGATAATCGATAACTTTTATTTCCAACTCCAACAGGCACACATCTTTCACTATAAAACCCAGATTCTCTCAATTTACAGAATTTATACCACATACTAGCACTGTTTACTGCGTTTATAAATATAGCTTTTCTTTTATATATTCTTGGTTTCAAAACGATAAAATAGCGTTACATTTGTATTATTAATATGGTATCAATCCGACAAAACATTCGGGGTTTGCAAATAACAGAAGCGTATACCGGCTTGTGCATCCACACAGTCTGATCAGTGCCTTTGTTATTCACCTAATGAAAAGTATCATATTTAAACTATATAGTTCCGAGCAGAATTGCAATATTCTAGGTAGTCTAATTAGCTCAACAGACTGGTTTGGATATGACCTGGTCGGAAACCTCGATGACAGGCCCCGAGGTTATAAAACTTGAGTTCATTCTTAAACTCAAAATAAAGCGCAATGATTGGCTGCTTGTGGACACGTCGTCGCTTCAGTGCTATAGTGTTCTATCTACCATTGCACAAGTTTCGGGAAAAATGAGTTTGGAAATTTTAGCATCCTGATTTTTAATGCCTTATTTATCACAGACCTTTGAATCATACCAGAGGGTTAGAATATATACATACAGTGTTAATGACCTTGGTTTGAAGAAAGTATTACAGTAATGTGGAATTTACCGGCATTTTACAGATTGCAGATAGAACATTATGCCCTAAAATCGCATTCTGCATTCAGTGCTATAGTGTTCTATATCTTGCTACAGCTTTTTATTCTGGTTATGGAATCAATTCATATACTAGTCTGAACAGAAATGAGTATTTGTACCTAAAAATAGGAGATATAGTTATTTATTTGGTATATCAGTAACAAAAAGCACATATTATGCCATTCAAATTTATGCAAGGGAGGTAATCTGTTTCTACAGTTAATTTTTTTTGTCAATGGAGTCAATTTGTATAATATTTTAGACTGATCTGATTATTTGGACCTAAAAGAAGCAGATTTTAAACTTAATTTGTAATTACAACGACACATTACTTCAATTAAATCAGTTTAGATATGTGTAAGGGAGGTAATCTGTTTCTACAGCTTATTATTCTGTCCATGGATCAATTTGCCCTATATTTTTGACTGAGCGGATTAATTTGACCTAAAAGTAGCGGATATAGCCATTAGGTCGTCATAAGACCAACAAACGGCTTCAATATAGGAAATTTAAATTTATGTAAGGGAGGTAATTGCAATTTCTCCAAGGGAAGTGAATTTATGTAGATAGAACAGTATGTCACTGAACTCACCCAGTCACGTGACATAATCATCATTGGTCATTGGATGAAAATCACTTAGAACACTATAGCACTGAACGAAATTGTCTTTTTGTAGATAGAACAGAAAGGCACAGCGATTTTAAGCTTACTGGGGGGAGATGGGCAAATGAAACCTTCACCAGTAGATAGAACATTTGATCCCCTTTCAAACGGTATGCATAACTCAATTTTGACCAAAATGTCACTTAGAACACTATAGCACTGAAGCGACGACGTGTCCACAAGCAGCCAATCATTGCGCTTTATTTTTAGTCTGAGACTACTCAAGTTTTATAACCTCAGGGCCTGGTTTTCTTGTGTCAAGACAATCAAAACCAATATTAAAATTAAAAAGTGGTATTTTAACCAGCGAAGGCTCCAGATAGCCTAGACACTAGCCCAGACTGACCAAAGTCTTCAATTTCCGCTTATAGATACCATGGGTCCTTCCTCACTTATTAAGTGCATAGCGTAGGTGGATTGTCACGCTAATCTGTGAATTTGCTATGCACACCTACTACATAGTTGGCTTTGTCACAAAACGTTTCACATGGAACGTTTTATTTGTGTTGCTTTGTGTTGCTATGTTGCCTTTTTTTATTTGTGTGTGTGTGTGTGTGTGTGTGTGTGTGTGTGTGTGTGTGTGTGTGTGTGTGTGTGTCAGCTGTTCTTCGCATTTATTTCTTCTAATAAAGTTATTTTACGCTTAGTTAATCCGTCACTTTCGAGTTTGTCACATTTGTAAACTGGTGATTCTTTAAAACAAGAGGGTTTGCATTTGCTGAAGATACCAATCTGTAATCCAGTTGAGAGTATCATTAAGTAATACTGAAATATCGTTGGTTCCCTTTACTCCAGCTGATCTCTTAGTGAAATGTTACCCTGAAAAGAAGGAATAAAAACATTTATACTAGAGCAGATCATTTGATAAAATTCTCATAATAAAGGACCACAATGCTAAGAGACGTAATTTTACACAAATTATCTTTTCGAACCAATCGTATTCATACAGATTTGATCAAAATTGCACTACAAATAAGAAAATTATGGCCATTTGAAATCTTGAAAAAAAAATCTATGGGCGCTATCCTTTTTGACATTTTGCCTAAAATTCCTAAATATTTGGATTAAAAAACTTCATGGTGCAATTATGAACCGAAAATCAATGGTATACTAAAATGAAATCCAGACCCACAGATAATCAGATGTGAGTATGTTAAGTAATATTTAGGTTCATGGTGATTATTTCGGGATGTGTGACGTCGTAAAGCTTATAAAACGTGACGCCATTGACATTACTTCTCCTGATTACCAAATACCCATACTGCCTTCCTTATTAATAATCAGATTTGAACCATGACATGTGATTTTCAACAATGTGGCATTTTTGACAAGTGTAGACTCCGACGAGCCAGTGCAGCCTCCATTTAACCTTTGAAACTCCAAATGGTGTTCAGTCAGTAGCTTAACAATCACAGAATACTCAAGCGACTAGCAAAGGCTCTGGTAAGACTGCTGATGCTTTGCTGGTCGCACATACCACATTGTTAGAAATCTCATGCACTGACTCATTTGATAATACAGCCTCGTACAATAGTGCATCAGGTCGTCCATGGCCCATCACGGGTAATATCATCTTATAACTTTCTAATACAGTAACTCGATATTGAACCTACCGTGTTTCTCGTGCATTGGCAGACAGACAGACAATTATGGATTCTAGTACCGTCCAAAAGTCACACAACAGGCTTTGAACCCCCATCGTCTCACAGCCCTTCGACCACATATTTTAGGCCATAAATAACGGAAAGCGTATTCTTCGTATCTTGGAGGGCGATACCGACAGCGCCTTCTTGTGCAGGTATAATAGAAACAAGTTCCTAGAAAGAAAATTAAAACACAATAGAATAATCAACCCATACTTCTGTGAAATATGTTCCACTTTCATTCTCCTCCTTCCGATGATTCAAGAAGGGCTGTTGTCGGTTACAAGCGAAAGTATGAGCACTGAGTACAGGTTAACTGATAAGTCTTAGCTTGCCCAGGAATGTTGATATGTCACCGTCTCGACATGACATATCTGCTGACTAGGATGTAAAGCCACAAACCAAATAAGAGAAATGGTACATGGCCCATTATATCCACTACTGCTTATATTTGTTTTAAGTATCAGGACGAGATTACTTAGGCGCGAATAGTATGTAAAAACCAAGAGGAGCAGTGCGATACAACCAGGCAATCACCAAGTAAGCATTTCATTCCATGAAACATCTAAAGATAAAATTAGCCAGTGCATGTGATTTACTATAATGTAGTATGTGCGACCAGCACAGCCTCAGATCAGCCTGCGCATACGCGCAGTCTGATCAGAGCCTTTGCTAGTCGCTTGAGTATTCTATGATTGTTAAGCTACTGACTGAACACCAATTGGAGTTTCCAAGCTAAAAAGGAGGCTGCAGAGGCTCGTCCTATTCCACACTTGTCAAAATACCACATTGTTGGAAATCACATGCCACGGCTCAAACGTCAATAATATAAAATTGGCTATCTATAATATTGATATCCAGGTGCACGCCAAACAACACAATAATTTGTTCATTTCTATATGTTCATTACACTGAAACATTAAAAAAATTTGAAAAAAGTTTATGCTGACAAACCTCCATTATTGATTTGACATATGTTGTAGAAGCGCATTGGAATTGCCTCAATTGGAATTACCAACAACATTTGTTACTGAAGTTAAGGAAACATATTAGGATATATACACTAAACAAGTATAATGTCAATTGGTTTTGCCTCTTTTAAACATCTCAAACAGCCAATCAGTACTAAAATACCTGTCATTATAAAACAATTGTTTATATTTACATGACAGCTATATCACCAAATTTGGTTTCATGAACAATGCTTTTGCTAAGCTGCTACTTGTGCGGTTGTAAATGGCTACACATATATTTATGTGCTTTCGTCAGCAATCTTTTTTTTTATTGTAAACCAGGACGGAATTGTCTGAAAATTCCACTCTTAGAGTTTAGCATTTTAATTTATTACAAATGAGCGGCTGATTGGACACCATCAAAACAAATATCACAGTCTAGATAAATTTCGTATATCATATGATGTAACGCTTGGGAGTGATAAAATGTCATGCATAAAAATCGTTAAACCACTAATGGCTTACAGATATTGGTAACGTAATGTAATGACGACCGTATTTTGTTAAGCGTCGCGTAAAGATGGCAAAATCGTAGCATTTTCACGCCACAAAACACCATTTTCAAATAGTATATTGTCATATCATAAGCAGAATCTAACACTCGTGATCCTATAGTATCTTTAATTTCTTCTTATTAAACTCGTTTCTCAACTCGTTTAATAAATTCAATAAATAGAGGATATTACATGAGTGTTCCCCATGTTGCAGATATAAAGGATCTTACATGAGTGTTCATGTTTTATTGAATTTGTTAAACGAGTTGAGGAAAAGAGATCAAATGCGATGCTTGCCGAGCATCTTATCCGTTTTCGCAACGAGTTTAATAAATTAAATAATACAGGAGCACAAATGTTAAATTCTATTTACCTTATGACATTAAAACTATTTTCAATTCATATTTTATGGCGTAAAAACGCTATGGTTTTGCCATACACGTGGCGTTAAAAGCATCATTTCATAAAGTTTCTCGCAAATCTATAAGCCACTAGTTCAAGTTATTGATTTAATGGCGTTATTTCACTCCCAGAGGCGACGTCACATGATAAATTCAATAATACATGAGAACTCAAGTAAGATCCTCTATTTATGAAATAAAATGACCAGCTTATGAGCTTGTACATATAAATTGTACCAAGATTCATGTAGTTAATCAGACGAGCGTGTTCGTAATATCGCCAGAGCGTACACCACATGGGCAAAAGACAGTATTGAACAATTTACTCCGTACACAATTTAATAATTTTAAAGGATATTGTTATGTAGTACTTAGTTTTTTATGTAGGACTAAGTGTCAGTTTATGTTTGCAATCATCTTGATGGGGAAGAGAGACCTGGTTGCTTTACTTTAATCGTCTTCTTTGTCATGTTAGCTTAGTGTCTTGCAAATGGTAATGTTCTGTGACTCTTCGTTGTGGTACCGTGGGTGTTTTTTTTTCCTTATCATACGCACTTACTTTTTTTATTTACATATTTAAATGAAATTCTTCTCAAAACAAATTATTAACTTATACAGAATTGCATATACAATACTGTAAACTCGAACATTTTTTGCGAGGGTTTTATTTTCGCGAAACTTCGCATATGTGAAGGTTCGTGAAAATTAAACTCTCGTGAAATGGCGAGATCACTCTGCCGTTTACTGATATATGTAAAATATGCCCTAGTCGCTAATTTTGAACGTCGCAAATATGTCTTTTAAAGCTATTTGCGAAAATAAAATTCTCACGAAAATTTGCGAATTTACAGTATATCGAATTTTGCTTACCTTCTACATTATTCAGTTGTATCACCATACAGCTTACTAACAATAGCAAACACACTGTCATTGAATTCATTGTTTCTTTCTATCGGAAGTTCACAGCAGAAACGTCCTTATACAATTGTATGATGTTTGTTTATTCTGCTCTCCTAATTTATATGTTTTTGTAAATAAAAGTTTACCAAATTTATTTATAGACCAGCTGAATTCCTCATGCGACAACTTGTCTTATTAATTATATATGAGCCGCGACATGTGATTCCAACAATATGGCATTTTGACATGAATAGACTCATACCAGCCTATGCAGCCTCCTCTTAAGCTTAGAAACTCCAAATGATGTTCAGTCAGTAGCTTAAAACTCATAAAATATTCAAGCGACTAGCAAAGGCTTAGATCAGACTGCGCATATGCGCAGGCTGATCTGAGCCTTTACCAGTCGCAAATACCACATTGCTGGAAATCTCATGTCGCGGCTCATCATTGTACATGCTAATAGTTAACCAATCAGAAATTTAGGAGTAAAATTGGCCCTTAAAGTAATGAGTTTAACTAACATCCAAACGAACTGAGCAGACATATATTAACACTCTTCTGAGAGATTTCAATCTGAAGTTTCTCTGACTACTTATTGCAAATCTGCTTAGATCGGCATGCTCTGTCGCGCAGTCTGATTTTTATTTATATGCTATCTCAATGCGGCGTTACAGTGACGTTTTCTCGTGGTTGTAAAACGTGACAGTTGTGAATAATTATCGTTTACGTATGGGCTTTTACCTAGCGTTAACGTCATTAAGCGTTATACATACTCTCAGCCAGTGGTTGATGTTTGAATTATGTAAATTCTAATTCAAATGATATATCGACCAATACAACTGTGGTATCGTCATAATTGATAGTTTCCACTCATCCAATACTTTCTTTCCTTTGAAAAAATGGTCAGCCATGCTGTAGGTAAAAAATCAATAGACCACATAGTGGAAACAAGTGTTTTTTCATGTTAAAAAAACATGTTTATTTTTGAATTCCAATTTTGCATAAATCATTGCAACTGTCACGACACAATGATGCAGAGGTTTTCTTTAGAAAAATAGGTATATCTATTCTATGCCTATTTGTCTTATTGATTTTGACCATCAAGATGGCTGACCTATATCCAAAGGGAAGTAACTAATGGTCGAGTGGGAACTATCAATTGGGCAACCCTATCATCGGGGCTTGCAAACATGTAGACTTAAACTAACCTGCTCAGCTACACAGACAAGTCTAATCCTGAAAGTGCTAGCCACTAGCGGACTATCTTTGCAGCAAATTCACCGGCTGGTCTGTGCCCCTTTCAGGGTCGGGTCCAGGATTTCTGGAAAGCGGGTTCATATGTATAAAAGGTGGGGGTTCACTTTACCGATGTTATTCATAAACATCCCATGAAAATGAAATAATATGGTCTCATTGAAACCAAATTATTTCATTTCCATAGCATATTAAAACACGGGGGGCATGGAGGGGGTTCGAGCGAACCCCCTGAACCCTCTCTGGATTCGCCACTGCCTTTTGTTCACATGCAATAAAATAGTTTAAACCCCAATGTGGTTAAGATATAATTAATTAATTATAAAGCGCATATGGTGGGATATTGCTATAACAAATATAAATGCTGGCCCGGTGCAAGTGTATCAGACATCTATTCTTGTAGGTGCAAGTTTATCAAACATGACTGCTGGTTGACATGGCAAATTGTCGGATCCAACTGTTACAGACATGGCTGATGGACGTGTAAAAATGTAACATACATGTATGCTGATAAGATTAAACTATAATAGACATGCATGCTGATAGTATGTTACTTATAATGATATGGCTATTGGCCAGGTGCAACACACATGCCTGATAATATAGTGCAACAATGCGTACCAGCCCGTTGGTCGGGTACAAACATAAAGGACTTTACTGTTGGTCTGAGTCATGTAAGTTCAACAGGTATTTCAGCTGGTTCAGCCCTAAAACACTACAGATGTGCTTGCAAGTCAATTGTAACTGTTTCAAACATATCAGCTGGTGAGTGCTGTAACAGGTCTGCTAGTCTTGTGAGGCTGTTACAGACATAACTGCTGGTCCGGAATCTTGGTTTAATTTAGACATGTGTGGTGGTCCTGTGTTACATAATCAAACATGCGTAATGATAAAGATGTCTGCTGACCCTGTGGCAATAATGGCTGGGCTGCTGGTCTGGTGCTAGTATAACAGACAATGTACACTGGCCAGGCGCAGCTTGAATAGACATGCCTACTAGTCCAGTGCAACAGTACCTGCCATTCATGTTAGTTGGGTGCAATTTTAACATACATTATTGCCAGTGCGATGCAACTAACACTTTTAACATTTATACTAGCCGAGTGCAGATAGAAGTAGTCAGGTGCTACTCTCACAGGTGTGCCATTACATCAGACATCCGCTGATTCTGTGTCACTCTCAGATATGCCTACTAGTACAGTAAAACTCTATCAGACATGCATGCTGGGTTCATATATTCAGCTTCACATGTTTGTAAAGTGCTGCTCTATCCGGCAAGGCATCTGGTCTGTTTCAAATACATCAAACATGTTTACAGATAGCGTGCCACTCCCACAGGTTAGTAAAATTTGTCGGCTACTATCCTTGAAGCCATCTTGAATATATCAAATGCTGAGTGATAAAGAGTAGCACCACTGATATGTTACAAAGATGATGTCAGTTATTCAATAATCAGTAAGATAAGCATTTTGCATGCAGATCCCTGGTCTTGTCCAGTCTTAGGGAAAATTTCGGTATATTTTTGTTATAATCTGCCATCTTGGCGGTCATCTTTTCCGCATTCTTTTTTTTAATTTTTGTTTAAAACCTAAGTGTCTTCAATTAGATTCCAACTTCAAAGCAAAGAAATTAAGAAAGAAAATGGCTTTAAGTCATATTTCCAGATCACACAATTTTTTCACTGACCTTCATCTTAGACGCCATCTTGGAATTATCGAAGTGCTCAATGATGCCAGAGTGGCATCACTCGGATTTTTCAAGGACATTGTATGCACTACGAGAATCAACAATTTATAGATAACAAGTTTAAAGTCAAGTTCCAGGTCCTCCTAAATTTCGCCGAAAATCTGCCGGACTAAAAATAATAAACATAAAATGCTTTTTACATTTGTCTACCATACTCATTTTGAGTCAACTGTCAGTATGCAAATTGCCGAACGTCGACGTTGTGTGCAAACAACGGATAGGAAATGGTTAAGTTTTTCAAACTTTTTAGACCAATGTTCCCTCTAAGTTGCCATAGTAAAGTTTGACATATCAGACGATTTGGTTAAGAGCATTTTGAAAGCAAAAAATGTACAAATTGTGGTCATTAAATGTGTTAGTTAAATGCAATTCATGCAATAACTTTGTTATTTGTCTGTTTAATCTGTCCCCATTTGTTGCAAAATATTGCTTGGTTATGTGAGAAGAATCGTTGTGGCATTTACAGACGATAAGAACCCTAGCCATTATCCTAAATGCAGCCTAGTCTCAAAGGGCAAATATTCGTCGTTATTTAAACCCATTCGAAATTGCTAAAGCCATACAGCTATGCCGGTGTGATTAAGCATGGCTAATTATCTGCAAACTTTTACAGACAGTCAGCAAAATAATTCCCGAAATTTGGAGAAAATCAACATTTTGGTTTTATGAAGATGTTTAGTAGGTACAGTTCTCACGTTCCTATGACGTCATCAGGATTTTAGAGTTCTATATTACTGATTTTTGGATAGTAGAATAACAGTACTTTTAAATGAGCAATAGATAATTTCGTAAAAAATGATATTCTGGTAAAAATAACAACACACTCAAAATATGCTTAACTTTATGTCATTAGTATAGCTGGAGAACCCGCCAGTTATCCTTTCTGAACCTCCTTTTCCGGCTAGTTTGTGATTAAGGCCCTTGTGTCACACTGTCGAATACCTTACTTATATCACAAAGACAGCCCTGACTTCTTTACCTCAATCCACCGCATTACAAGATGCATGGTATGTATGCAACAACTGATTTGTAGTTGAGTCTCCTGGTATTTATTTTTATGTCATGATTATGAAATGTATTTCAGCTCGTGAAGCGAAAATATATAAATTTCATGAATGGATCTGTGCAGTGTGTGATTGTGGTATTTCCTGGTCATACTCACTTACCTTTTGGTGAACTAAGCGGATGTACAGAGTATCTTCGCCTTTACTGGTCGTAATTGTAATTCGTACTCTTTATACGAAAGGGGCTCTTGCATGGTATGGAAAATTAACATGGGAGTCTGCCCACGCTTGGATTTTGATAATATTATGTTATTTTATTGTCTGGGGTATAACATTAATATTTATGGCGCGTTTGAGTTTTTATGCAATTCCATTGCTAATTTATGACGTCATGAATGATATCACTATCATACCTTAGGGTACCCAGTAATAATCATTTCTTAAGTAATTGACATATCATGTAACGGGCGGAGAAATGTTTTATCAAATAGCTTTATCATTGATAAGATCGTTGTTACTTAAAATGGCTTTGTATGTATTAGGATATTGGGTGGGCATTCATTTTTATAGCATGGTACCCCAATTTTCGACTGTATATTTTGTAATCAGTCAAATTTGGAATTAACATTTTTACACGTTGCGGTCTTTGTCAAGATACCATTTCAACATATAAATTATCCATATATGTTAAGAATATGTTGACCAAATTACATGAAATTCAAGGACCTGTAACATATATTTTTAACTTGATGTAAACACATGGACCTAATTCACCGAAATGTAAAAAATACAATAATTATGCTTCAGTGTAAAAACATACTTGAATACTTGCTTTGTTTGAATCATCATGCTAGTACGTTTATTGGTAGAAGTTGATATGTTCAGTGTTTTCCCTTATTATGGATTGGAAAAATAAAAATAAAATACTCTTTGATATTAAGTGCCACGATTCTCATCTAATGAAGTACTTACACAATAATATTAGCCAAAATGATACAATATGTTGACACCTGTACTTAACACATCCAGTTTCTAACATTAAAACTGCATCTAGCAACTGTTACACTTAATATGTAACATTATTAAGAATTTTAATTTATACAGAAGAGAAACCTTATGACAAGTCAGTTCACACAGGAGAAGAACCTTATATCTATGATTTTATAATTGTAAGACTCATTAATAAACCTGCTTCACAAAAATAACCCCCTGTCAAACCTATTGGTTAGAATTAACCATTTTGGTCACAGATAACTCTTGGCTTCAACGATATTGCTACTTTAATGCTTAAATCTTCTCTGTTCATTCTGTTTTGTGAAACTGATGCTGATTTCCATCAAATAGCAACATTTATACTTTAGCTGGCTGTATATTCTAGGCATACAGTTTTGTTTCTGGACCTCACTTATTCATGTAGAACACTGTTTTATGATACCTTTGATAAGACTCTGTTATACGTTATCCTGGTCACGGCACCAAAATGTGGTTCCTCTAGTTCAGTTGGGATGTAAAGGAAATATTTAGTCTTCTTGTTTTGACATGTTTATTGTTAGGATATTATGTTATTGAAACAATATCATCCAGGACTTGAGGAAGTGATACACATTGTCTTGGCCCCATAGTGCCATGACACAGGGCCATGACCTTCGGCATTTCTGACCATTGAATCATTTAAAATTGTATAAATATGTCTTTCTTTAAGAAAAGTGGAAGTAGATTTAAAAACAACCTCCTTATGTCGAGTTATTGATTCATTTGAACTAAATAATTAATTTTGCTAAAACCGACCTATACCCATAAAAGGTAGGAAATGACAAAGTTACCAGTTTGGGATTTTCATGATATTTGGCTCAGATCAGCAGTATATATATGGCATGTTTTTGTGATAATATGATATCTTGACAAAGACTAAAACATATCCATCTCTTGAATTGAATGTTGAATGTTTTGTGAATTTTTGAAAAAAAACATTGAAATTTTATATTCACTTCTTCCGAAAACGTAAACCATAATTTATCCAAATGGTTTCGTGGTATTAAAATAATGTCTATGGTATTTGGGATTCAATCTAGATGACAAATCATAGAAATAAACAAAACTATATATTTAGGACATGGAAATTTAGAGACAGGTACCACCTCAAAGGTGGAGTACGTCAGGGTTGCTTCCTAAGCCTTATTCTTAACTATCTAATTCGATAAATACATTTTCATAGTTCGTATATAATGAGTTATCAAATTGCAAAGTTTGAAGAAAATCCATGCGTGGGCACAGATGAAAGTACCCCTCTGTTTGATTTCACGGAGTCATGCACGGATTCAGAAAGTTTTGTCAGAGGAGGTCCTATACTGATATCGTTTTATTTGTTTAATTTTTTAGTTGATAAGGGGAGGGAGGATCCAAATATCACTAAAAGCTGGCCATCACCAGCCCCCAGCGAAACGCCATTTAAATGGTGTTTCGCTGGCGGGCCGATGGTGGCCCAACTTTGAATGCTGACTTGGTAGCTTTGTATTTTTCAGGGGATCCAGACCAGTATTGCTTAGAAACCCTATATTTTTTTTACTTTTCATGGGGAGTCCCGACCCCTGCCCCCCCTCTGGACCCGCGCATGGACCTGAATTTGTTTTCGTGTACAACACTGGAACACAAGATGTGAACAAAATGTATTGACGTAAATGTTACACAGTTACAGCAAAATAAGACAATAAATTGCATAAATCTTTGGTGTGACCCCATCTTCAAAATGCAACCCTGAAAAACAGAAAAAGAAAGCAGTGGTAGAATGTGTTTAAGATGCCTTAATTGTATACCAATACATAATTACAGTCGAACTCGTAAATTCGAAGTCCTTGGGACAAAACTTCGAATTATATGGATGCAGACATAAGTATATATACCACCCCCTCCACCAAAAAGGTAAATATATTATTATAAGTTTTCTATCAAACATATGATTTTTTTGTGCTTAAAAGAAAGGTTTCAGGGAGACGTTTCCTTTACGCACGCGTAACACATGTCTTTTGATAGATAGTATAAGATAGTTCATCAATAGGCCCTATCTTGAACCCATTGTGTCCAATAAGCGAGTATTTCGAACAATAGGAGATCTAATTTTTGAGGAATTTCAGTACATATATGCGCCGCGACATGAGATTTGCAACCATGTGGTATGTGCGACCAGCAAAGCCTCAGATCAGCCTGCGCGTACGTGCAGTCTGTTAAGCTACTGACCGAACATCATTTGGAGTATTAAGCTTAAATGTTTGTCTAAGTCTTCCTATACATCCATATGCTATGTTTTCTAGCAGCGAATGCTCTGACGGGTCTGTGCATTTGCGCAGGCTCGTCTGAGTCTTCGTTGCTCGTCATTTCGATACATGCACATGTAAGTTCCACATTTTCGTATGTTGGCCCTTATATAGAGCCAAAATATGAAAAATACCATTATTATACATGTATGTTGAAATTTAAATTAAGACTTACTTCCCTTTCTCTGAAGCTCTCTAATAGCGTCCATATGTGACACAGCAAGCCCTTATACCAAACCTCATAGCCCGACGTCCACAGGCAAGTGGCCATATCCATCGAAAAGCAATCTCTTCGAATCTTGGTGGTCGATAGGTGCAACGATATCTACAGACATACCGGAAGCATATACCTGATAAAAAATGAAATCATATTAGATACCTGGGCCCAAAATTACAATGCCTTCTTAAAGTTAAGTGCCAAAGAAAGCATGCCAACACAATAACAAGTGCGATTGCAGCAAAACAAACGGTTATATTTATGAAGTTTATCTTTTTCTGTAAAAAAAATGAAGTTTTGTGGGGGTTTTTTTCAATAAAATATCGCTATAGCGATATTTTATTGCGATATTTTATTGAAAAATACATAAACCTCATTTATTCTCAGACTGCTGATTAAACATTACGGGTAATCAGAAAATGGATCTTAATAGGGCTGAACACACATGTTTAAAACTAATTTTCCTTACGCCTTTCTCCGGCTAGCAAAATCGAGCGTTTTCGTACATAGTACTACGGGTAGTGCGCCTTGCGTACACCCGAGGCTTGATCCGATTCTCGAATTGTGCTGGACTTCCCCGATTGGTTTGACTGATGAGTCTAATAAAGAGTTGGTGTCAAAATGTGGAATCCTTTTACAGTAATAGTGTAGGCCGCTGTGTCGAAATTTGGGCTCACGTTTGCATTTTTGGGTAAAAGTGTTTCCTATCGATTTTCTACTAGAGAAATATATGACATTTAAGGCATGAGGTTTCCAATTTTTACTAGCAGTATTAATGTCACAGTGAAGACACAAAGTGACGTACAGTCTTTTCACTTGAATCAAACAACCTTTATCTGCTAGTGCTGTAAACACCTTAAGTAATCGCATTTGAGTGTTGTTTAATGCGTTGAAGTGGTTAAAAACGTCTATAGAAGGGCCTAAATGAAAATTTGATTCGACGTGGACTTCCATTTTACGTCAAATTGGCGTCGATTTGATGTCAGTGTGCAGAAAAAAAACACATATTGTGTACAGAAATATAATTCAGGAAAATTATGCATGCCTTGTGATTAAAATAAAATGTTAGCATAAATTAATGTTTCTGGTTAAGCTTTTCGAAACATGTTAGCTCTCTGTCGTTTGGGGCGTTTGGCTGCTACAGCATGTTAACTACGTTACCCCTCATTGTTTTTAAAACAAATATAATGTAAATAAGGTTGTTAAGGTAGTACCTGAATATTCAAAATGGCTAAACATTCATGTAAAACACAAAAACATTCAAATCTCTACGTATATTTATGTTTTAAAAAGTTATTAGGGCCCTTTGTAGTGTCATTTATGTTACATTTAAACTACACCATGTAAAATCATTGAAATGTTGTTAAATATTTTCATTCAATGAGTTTCTTATTAGCATTCATGTTTTAAATATATGTAACAAAAGTCAGTAATGGGCATTTTATAACTGCAAGCAGTTAGTTTTTATCATAAAAAATAAGAGTTATAAACTGCTATGTATAAAAAAAAATAACGCATTAAATTAAGTAAGAATATTTTCATCCTAAAATCTAGCATGTAATGCTTTAAGAAAACCTTTAAACACCAATTATGAACATTATATTGATATTCAAGAGTGAAAGGCTGTACTCAACATAGTTTCTGGTGTAAACTATCAGTTTGTGATTTGAGCGACAATATGTGATGTATATAACAACCTTCAAGACTGTATATACATTGCTTAATTCCTTATATTATACACCATACGGTATTTCATATCATTTTACAAAAGCAAATAAGTATGATCAGGAAATACCACAATTACACACTGTAGACCAACCTACGTCACTGTCAGGCCAGGCCACAGAACACTAATAGCCACAAGACACCAGGAACACAATTAAAGTAGCACTAAAGGGACATAAAGAACTGAGTAACAAAACAAGGACCAAACACAAAAAACCCACAAACAATGGGAGCAACAATAAACAAAGAATCATCAACAACAAAACCACTGCCTTAAAATGGACAGCTGCCTAAGCCACTGCGGGTCTTAAATCCATTTTACTGGTACCAAACCTTCGTCCTAGATAGTGTTGTTGAGATGGTACAACAACTGTTTAGCTGACATGGAAAACTGATTATTTTTGTTATAGATATCTAGATTCCAGTTTGTCTGAAAAAGATTTATCAATTCGTATTAAAGTAAGAAAATACAAAGATCAGGAAACGATACACAAGTACCACGCCTGACCCAGGATACAACATGGGAGAGTGACAAAAATACAATGAACATCACCTACATCGCCAAGAGGTCAGCCCTTTTCCAGCAGGTGACCACAAGACTGCAATGAACAGAAGCGAAAGCGTAAGAAACACATGACACCATTAATAACTTTGTATTAATTATTCATGCAACAATTGCAAATTAGTGTATCTTTTAACTTTTTATATTTACAAAAAAATGATTTGCCCAAAAGTATAGATTTTGAAACTTAGTAGCAAATAAAATGATAGAGAAATTTAAGTTCAATTGAAATAATTCTTATCAGTTATTCAAAAAAAATCACTTTTTGTAACTTTTTCAACTTTAGTTGTTCAAATAACCGGTAAACATATTCAGTTATGTTACATGATACAGGCTATATTCTATGTATCCATGTATATTTAGGTTCGTTTTAATACCATAAACAAATAACCCTTTATAATTACCAAATGTTTTGAGGGGGGTAGTCAGATTTGTTAGTAATCAGTAATTGCTTAAAGAGACTGTCACCAAATCAATTTGTATCCTGGCATCTAGTTGCGTATGCAGATGTTGAAGCATTACTTAAGCGTTTAAATTAATTTAAGTTAATATTCAGCATATATTTCGTTGTTCAATTAACGACACTGTCAATCACACCAACTTTGTACCTCTGATCACTTGCTCAACCATAAATGTCAAAATTGGTTATAGTGGTGAGTTTACTTCATGTCAATGATCACATTAGTTATGATCATATCCAAAGAAACAGGTCAATTGTTACTTCAATACCAATTTAAATAAAAACTTTATCAGCCAAAATATACCCCGTAAAGTTATTGTAAAATAGATTTTACAATGTTCTGATAGAAAAGTGAAATATTTAATAAGAAAGTGCAGTCATGAGATCTAAGTTTTATCAATGCATACTTATGTATCGGGACAGACTGTATCGTTGACAAAATATTTTAGGAACCTTGTAAACATGGTAAATGGAATAATAACAAAGAGTTATATGTGTATTAAACATTAGAATAAGTTGTAAACTCGCCAGGATAAAGATTCAAAAGAAACACGCAAAAATGTCAACTGTACAGCATTAAGAGGGCATTATACTCAGTATTGAAAAGTAAGTGAGTATGATCACATGAGGATATACCACAACCACACACCGCAGACCAACCGACGGCACCGTGAGTAAGAGTCACAGAACATGTACAGTAACAAGACATCCGTAAGACAATAAAAGCAAAGCAACCAGCTCTCTCGTCCTCTTCAAGATATTTGCAAAACCCAAAAGGACACTAAGTAACACTGCCAGCAATGATAGACTTACTTGCAAAGTACCAAAATCAAATGAGCTTGCTCCTTTTATATTTTTTCTGTTACTACAGTTTTTTTTTTTTGGTTTATTTGAAATATGCAAAGAATCAATTGAATGTATTTTTGCATAATGTTCACATTTGATTTACTAAATATCAAGATGATATTATCTAAAACAAAATTCAACTGTAAGACTAAACCTACCAATACTTTATTTGGGTCCACTTATTTAGCAATGGCTATAATATAATATATTATAGTAACAATGACAGGGAGCTTTCCTGGGCGATACACCTATTTCTTTTAAATGTATGACTATAATGAATGAACCATTAGAACTAAGTTTGTTCTGCTTCATTGCTTCACAAAATGTAAGAACCAGACAGAATAGATGATGGGTGTAATACTCTCCTTAAACTTCTCTTCTTATAAATGGGATTCTGACCTCATCAAACTAGACATCCTTCAGATATAAAGCGATTATAACCATATGAATAGGCTTGGCATGTGTCACATGTGGGGTAAAAGTGGTTAAGTTTTCAAAAACACTTCAGTTTATTTTTTCAAAAGACAAGGATAAAGACCTCAATCTTGACCTACGTCTGACATAACTTACAATTTTAACGAAGTCTGGGTACGTTTTTGTCTTTGAATGGTATCAATACAGTTGTTGTAATCACTAGCTGGCTTACACAATGTGTGACAG
The DNA here is from genome assembly GCA_964019695.1 of Loripinus fragilis. Classification (NCBI taxonomy): domain Eukaryota; kingdom Metazoa; phylum Mollusca; class Bivalvia; order Lucinida; family Lucinidae; genus Loripinus; species Loripinus fragilis. The sequence continues at coordinate 50,535,962 of OZ026529.1, forward strand.
TGATAGATCTAATTAACTTAAAGCTACTTCATGCATAATATTATTGTGTCATCTAGAATGAAGTGTAGTTAGTGGTAAAAGCGTCTTTTGTATATATCGTTTCATAAATAAAAGAGGCAAATACACGAGTGAGATAAAATTTATCATTTAAGCATTAAAGATACATTGATGGATCATAGATAAAGCAGCTTCTAAAATGCTGTTTGCATATTTGATCATATACACCGACTTGGAATGACGTTTTAAGTCATTTAGGCTAAAATTTTTCCTATAATTATCAATGCTTTGTAGGTTTTTACAGTTAATGGCAGTTAAATGGCAGTAAGTAAACCACTAGCCGTGTAAACTCATAATGTGCTGTTTTTGCTTTAACATTATGTATTTAAAAGACAGTAGAGCACATAACAGTAATAACAGACCCATCAATTGAATAAAACCATATTGCTAGTCATTTATTTGAATACAATTAAAATATTACATTGTCACGTAAGAATAAGGAACAATTTGATAGGATTCCCTATTATTTCAGGGTAACAAAGTAAAGTTTGCTATAGCAAGGTAACGCTGTAACTACTATAGAGTTAACATACATTAATATGTGGCTTATAAAGTTTAGTTTTAGAAAATCGTAGTGTACAAGCCCCCTTGGAGGTCTTTTGGTAGCCCATTGTCTAGTTATAGTACTGTGTAAAGCAGTAATACATTTGAAGTAGTTAACATATATAACTGTAATATCATAGGAGTGTATTGTTTAAACGCATACTGGTTGTTTGTTGCTTTTAGAGAAATGTGTTTAAGGCAATCAGCAAGTCGATAAATAGGATTAGGTATAACTTGGTAGTTGCACAATAAGATTTGAAACTACAATAGGGTATCGTACCTAACATGGCTGACACTAGTCAGAGAGCTAATCTGTCTTATTTTGCATCTTATATCATGAAATTTCAGAAAGTCATAGTGTACAGTATCCCAGCCGTGGGAGAGGAGGGTCTATTAGCACATTGTGATCTAATGTCATTTGAGCTTTCACTATAACAGACTTTTCATTTTGATACTGACATCATTTTTGTTCTGGTACTGACATCATTTTGAAGTTAATGTAACATCTGAGTCAGGGTTTATGCTCCAAATACATTTTTTCGCCAGTAATATTACCATAACTGATCACAGAGTACTTGTTTATGCCAAATGGAGTTCATAGTACACAATTTTTAAACTTTCAACAAGTCGAAAAGTGGGTACATCACTTTGTGACGTCACCATTACGTTAAAACGGCAAGTAAAAAATTGGAAACATATATTTTCTTAAAACGGATTTATTTTTCTACAAGAAAATGTATGTTTGACACTTTTACCCAAAAATGCCTACGGGATTACACAGCGGCCTACACTATAATGCAGAAATATGAAGTTGAGAAAGTTCCGATATTTAACAACAACCTTTTTTTATTACATGTGTAGGTATATTGTGCTGTTCCAATCAAAAAATATACAAAATATGGCACCTGTTTGATTTTGGCCGCATTTTCTTTGATTACACTCCTTTAGTAAACGGTTTATCGATTGGACATCAGTAGACTATTTGGGTAGAGGTCAGAGGTCGTTAAAATTGACTTACGTTTAACCATAGAGTGGCATAGTAATTCTAATCCCACCACCCTTAAATGTTTTCCAATTCTTGAAACGAATCGCTAGACGGATTAACATGGCACGATAAGCGATTAGTCTGTAAAAATAGTCAATAGGCAATTGCATGCTGCCAACACCTTTGGTCAGGAAAAATGATCTGGGTCCAGACTGCAAAATTTTCAGAACGCAAATAAGAAGCAACAACACAATAATTAAAGCAACCAGCTGTCTCTTCTTCAGCAAGATAATCGACAATCTAGAACTAGCTAAAAGCAATGCAACACAAAACTAGCACACAGATTAAGTGTGACGTTTTTTTTTAAATAAAAACAAGTGCGTATGATCAGAAAATAAATTAATAGATGACGAATTTGAAGTTTGATCTCTTTAAAAAATTACCTATTTATGTTTCACAGCCACATACCAACAGACCATCCTTTGGCATCGGGTTAATATACCGTGGATTGTTGCCTTATTTGTCTGACAGAAAAACAAGTTTGACCAGACAGTTGGGTTCAAAGGTTATTCTATTCTTTGTCGATTTTACAAGTATAAAGCACTGTAGGTAAATAAACCAAATAATGCTAGTATAACATCATTGAACGTTTTGAGATTGTGGTTGCCAACATAATAAAATCAATATTGGAAAAGTTCTTTACAATTTTAAAAATATTCACAGAATGCCCATATATCAGCTCTGAAATATGTTATAGTAATCAAACTATCATTACGATTGTATTTTGTGTTTAAAACATGCATGGTGTCTGACAAAAGCTCAATATGATAATATATGCATTGGAAACAGATCAATAAAGGTTGGATATAGTCAGGTAAATATCATAAAAGGACAAAACAAACTACATCGCGAAACTATATCACACAGCCTTTTAGATGCGTTGCTTCTGCATCATACGTTGCATAAATGTATAGTTAATACATAGAGGTTCTAACATGAGTGATCATGTTTTATTGAATTTATTAAACGAGTTGGGAAAAAGAGATAAAATGCGAGGCTTGCCGAGCATTTTTTCTCTTTTTCGCAACGAGTTTAATAAATTCAATAATACAAGAGCACGAATCTTAGATTCTATTTATCATATGACATTAAGATATCTTTGAAGTTTCATTGCTGACGGTAAAACGCTATATTATTGTCATTATGTACGCAACGTTGTTATGGACGTCATAACGTTTCCCGTAAATCGATAAACCTCTAGTGGTTTACAGATTTTATTGCATGGCGTTATTTTACTCCCAGACGCGACGTCATATGATAAAACCTCTTCTCATCTTTAAGAATGTAATCTTGTCTTGTTTTGTTTAATTTGATTCTTTACATCTCATCAACAATCTTTCAGTTATGCAGGGACTGGTCTCTGGGTTTGAACCAGTACCGAGCTAAGATATATGTGTCTTGCTCATGGACCACAACGCAGTGACGCCGATGTAATATTGTGCTTTCATAATTGACTGTTAATTGTCTAACCTACTTTTATCTTATTCTCTCTCTCTCTCTCTCTCTCTCTCTCTCTCTCTCTCTCTCTCTTTGCAAGTTTGCAAAATGTTGACAAATTTACTGCATCAGATTTAGTCTTTAATATATGGCGTTCCTTTCTCTGGTCAATTTATGTGTTATATATTTTGTTAATATTGACTTCTTGTTCTTTAAGTGGTTCAATATTCGAATAGAACAAGGTTTTATTTATATATTGTGTTTTTCTTGTTGTTTTTTATTATTGTTTTCCTTTTTAGAGCTATATTTGATTGTTACTTGTTTGATTACATGCCCCCTTAACTTGTTGTATACTTGCAATCCCTAAACGGGGACTTTAAAGACAATAAAGACCCATAATGCTGCATTCCATCAGGGTCTGCACTGTTTGCTCAGATTAAAACAACCTTCAAGGACAGAGCTACATCAAAATTTCAAAAAAGGTCTGTTGTCCCTTGCAATGCACGCTGGGCATATTGTATCAATAGTATGGGAAATCCATCAGAATACAAAGGGTTAGTAAGTTATCATTTAATAAATGAAGAATACTAGGTGAGTGTCTTTTTATATCAAGTTTACAAGGCAAGGCTTTGAGAAGGCTTGTTGACATCGCGATGCTTGCCGAGCGATTCAACATGCATTCTCAAAGACAAGCCTGGTAAACTTGATACCAAAGGATACCAACCTGGTATTCTATTTATCAGTTTACTCATTGTTTCACTCTTCAATCTAGCAATTATGACGTATTTTTTTTTATTTTTGTGCCGATTCAACGTCATTAGCGACGTCATTCAAAAAGTGCAACATCAACATGACCTGACCATTCTAAGGCGGTGATTCTTGTGTGGATCATTTATATGTTATTTCTGTCTTGTTTTGTTATGCTTTCATGCACGCCTGTTTGTTGATGCCTTGTGGTCACCTGTTTGGAAAGGGCTGACCTCTTTGCTCTCGTTTGTGATGTCTTATTGTGACGTTGTCACTTTTCATCTGTCATCCTGGGTCGGATGTGGTGCTTGATTGTATTGATTCCTGATCTTTGCCCTCTTACCTACTCTGATAAAGGCACATGCCTTGAGATAAACAATGCTTATGAGACAAGGTGCAACAATGCAGTTAATATGAGAGGTAACTGATAATATGATTTACATCCCTAGTTTCTTGCTATCAATTCGGTTTTGTGCTCATCGTTCTTTCTTGTTGCTAATGATAGAGCTTTAACATAATACGTTGCAATATACTGCATGTATAAGTAAAATTTTGGCCCCTGGCCAGTCAAAGTTAGACGAGTCTATTGCCAAATAATCATTTAACTGTATCGCGAAATGGCTTGTTTTTAACAACTGCTGGTTGAGTCGATTGGTTAGAATATCTTATATGAATAGATAAACATCACTTGTTGGGCTTCGAACGATAGGCTTTGATTTTTTTTCTTTTATTGGCTGTGCAAAACTAACCTATTCGTGTTTCCCATGTTTTTTGTTGTATATGACGTGTGTTACTTTAGCAGATAATTTTCATTCGCCTCCATGACCAAGCAGACACAATATTGCTAAAGTGTGAAAATGCGCGAGCTGTTATAAGAAGTGGCTATGACTTTTGCAAGTGGGCAAAGGAAGAGAGTCTACAAATCTCACTGAACCAGGCGATAGACTGTTGCTGAACTAATAGAAGTGTGCAAGTATTGTAAAACATTTTATTTTGGCGGAATCACAATTTGGCGACTGTAAAACTATGATATATTGGCGAATTTTGATTTTGCCGTTTCCCTAATTTGAGGCACTTAAAAGAATTTTTCTATTCTAAACTGGACTGCTCGTAAAGGAAAGAATTTGCTCCCCTCAGAGAGCAAACTCTTTCCTTTAAAAGTAGCTCCTTTTATGGAGGGTTTTACTCCACAAGGAAATGGACACACTGTCAGTCTAAAGTTGTGTCATCGATACAGAAAGCAAAGCAAACAAACCATAGGTGAGTATCCATTTATTGTATGCTATGCTTCTAAATTCGAAACAATATTTCATGGTTTTTATTGTAGCGATTTTCGCTTTTAATCTCCAATTGTGCCAAAACTAAAGCACCGCTTATTATAAAGAGGATATTTAATATGACATTTATTTCATCAAGTGAAACGAAATACTACATTTAATCAGTGGCGGAGAAACGAATGAAGTATATGTGTGTGTGTTTTTTTTTTGTTTTTTTTTTTTTGCTTTGAGATAAATGTCATATTCATTAAAAACAATTGAATTTCCTTTTTATTAAAGCATGACATATTGTTTTGCTCTACGACACTACGACGTCATACATGATCGCACATGACAACATGCATGATCGCAAATTACATCATAGTTATGGTCTGCGCTACATAACTGAAACCACACCGGCTTGAGTTAATGCAGTCTGTCGTATGATATCCATGTTGTATCCCATTTTGGTTAACGTTTAATTATCTTTTAATTGATTGCTAAAATTATGTTTTCCAACAATTCTTTTGAATTTATAAAAGAAATCACTATAAAATACCAGCTTCGATATGGCCGGTTGCTGAAAAGTTTAACAACTCTGCAATATCTATTCGATCTTTTTCTATATCTGTAACAATATTAAGTCATATCTAATATATAATAAATGCGTTGCGTAATTGGCCATGATTTTAATTGGATTTTCAGGGTCTGTAATCGGACCATACATATTTATACTATGCACAATTAGTTTAGCAATTTCTTATGTTTCGCATCTTTATGTCCTCATCTTGTGTGCTATGTCGAACAATTTCAAATGCAATGACGAGAACAGGATCTTAGGCAAATGAAACCACGAATTTACAGACGCCATCCTTTAAATAGGCATTTGGAGAGAGCAAGATTTGCAGGATGGGTCAGTAAGCAAAAATGACATCCGTTGTAAGTAATGCTAAATGATAAGCATGTGATTTTTCGTTTGGTGGTCTTACATCTTCCTCTTGCATCATATGCCTATAAAAACTATTGGTTGTGTGACAGATGTGATAGAGATTTCATGCTGAAATAATCAGCTGCCACCAATGACGTCAAAACGTAGTCATAATTTGATTACACTTCTAATGTTAATTGGCGTGCCAATTCAACAGAGACTCAGTTTACAAAGATGACATAGGCTTACAATGTAATTGATCTTATGGTTTATTAAAACCTTAAGTTGCCGGAAAATGGTGCGATGCATTTTGCGAGATAATTGAGACGTTAGATTTTATCGGTCGGTTCGTGCTCTATAGCCATGAAGATGTTTCATTCAACATTATTTTTCTGAAAGTGTTGGAAGGCATAAAACATTTTCACTTGTCAATGTGGTTCACGAAAACCCGACTAGAAACACCGTTTAAAGGCGATAACGTAAAAGCATTAATAAAAACGTCAAATTGTGAAAACTTGGTCCTTTATTTCTCTTAGACATTTCAGAAAATTGCAGCATTTGCTATGCTTTTTTTGGTTTCAGTGACCAAACAATCGCTTGAAAATGTTTTTGGCTTCCCTCAATTATCCGAAATACCCACGTTATCCGCTAGCCTTAAAATTTAACGGCACTCTAGCACGGCGGCTGCGTTTGGTAATTCCATATTATTTTTAATGGAAATTCTTGTCAGATGTTTGGCGCTTGTATCTTTATGACAGCAAATGAAACTTGAGATCTGATTTGGATGGATTCACCCATACAAAACAATTGCTAAACTTATTGTGCATATTATAGATTATAATTACATGTATTATGTTCCTCTTTGAAACATATCAGCGCTTGCCATTTTTCCAGTGACTATATTATGCAGCGTGACTTTATTATGCAGCAAGCTGCTTTGTATTAACCCTTAGTGCGCCAATCGCAACAAAAGTCGCCTGCTTTTCTCGTCTGCTGAAATGTTTAAGAAGCCTCTATGGCAAACAGTGTGGACCCAGATCAGACTGCTCATATAGGAGCAGTCTGTTCTGGGCCCACGCTGTATGCTTCTATACTTAATTTGTCAGTTATGTTAGGCAATTATTTGCAGCAGACGACTTCAGCAGGCGACATTTTCAGATGCATTTTTTCTTGGCGCTTTAAGGGTTAAGTTTAAATTATGTTTTGTGATGACCAGAATGACCTTTCAATCATACTTGTTTCTACATGTAACCCAACTTTAGCAAGAATATTTTCCAAAATCTTTTACCCAAACATTATATCTTCCATCCCTAGAATGTGTGCTCTGTAGCAAACATATGAGTCGCGACATGTGATTTCCAACAATTAGGCATTTTGACAAGTGTGGGCTCAGACGAGCCTGTACAGCCTCCTTTTAATCTTTGAAACTCCAAATGATGTTCGGTCAGTAGCTTAACTGTCATAGAATAGTCAAGCGACTAGCTAAGGCTCTGATCAGACTGCGCGTATGCGCAAGCTGGTCTGAGCCTTTGCTGGTCGCACATACCACATTGTTGGAAATCCCATGTCGTGGCTCATATAGATTGTATATTTTGCTTAGCATACAAAACGCTGACAAAGAAAGCTAGTCTATAAGTATAACAACCCTTTAAGCCTTATTCCGTTTATGTCCATTGACTTTGACAACGCATTACAGTAGTTATTTATTTGAGCCGCGACATGAGATTTCCAACTATGTGGCATGTGCTACTGCAATGACCTTATCAGCCTGTGCAAACGCGCAGTCTGACCAGAGCCTTTGCTAGTCGCCTGAATATTCTATGACTTTTAAGCTGCTGACCGAGTATCATTCGGCGTCTCTAAGCCTATCAGAAAGCCACACAGGCTCGTCTGAGTCTGCACGTGTCAAATTGCCACATTGTTGGAAATCACATGTCACGATTCATTTATTTCTTGTTGTTGCTCCCATGGTGTGTGAGATTTTGTGTTACTATCCTGCCAGCCAAGAGTGACAGTTACGTCATGTTTTGTTTACAAAGTTATCAGGGACTTAGAATCGATAGATCACTTATGTATTAATCCTATCCGCAGGATAGGATTAATACGCTAGTGATCTATCGATTCGCATTAGCTCAAGTGGAGTGTACAAGTTAATGTTTTAGTAAGCAATTGTAAACAAAGTATTACGTCACTGTCACTCTTGGTTGGCACGACAGTAGGTCTTTGTTTTGTGGTTTAGGTTTCTTGTCTTGCAATCATCGTGCTGAAGAAGAGAGCTTTACTTCATTGTTTATATTTAAGCCGCGACACGTGATTTCCAACAATGTGGCATTTTGACAAGCGTAGACTCAGACTAGCCTGTACAGCCTCCTTTTAAGCTTTGACACTCCAAATGATGTCCAATCAGTAGCTTATTCAAGCGAAAAGCAACGGCTCTAATCAGACTGAGAGATCAAAATGTTACTGCTGCCTAACATATTTCTTGTACAGATGTACGAGTATACTGGGACTCGCAATGACTTTGAAATTATTTTTTTCTACATGAGCTAGCCTAACTATGTTACAAATAACATTTATTTGCTTGTAGTTCGATTACTTGATATTTTCTCTGGGTTAACCATGTTCTAGACGATGTTTGATTGTGTTTTACAAGTGTCATTTAGGACATAGATTTGACCTACTTAACAGATCGCACGTAACCTGTTTCCTTCTAGTAATTAATTTAGTCATGTGATGATAACCTTCGCATACAGTTTGAGCCCATGCCAGAGTCGAACTGTATTCAAAATTCTTGACACCTTGATAGTATTTTAGAACGTGTTTTAGAGAAGGGGAAATTAGAAAATAAGCAGACGATAAAACATTACAAATTTGCAAAGCACGAACAAGTTAGAACTATGAACATTTGTTTTATGGCAAAAATGCATACCATTCGCTAAGTATTGTATGACCTATCTTTATCACTTTTCTAAACAGACAAAAAGTGTGTCCTGATAATGGGAGTATGAGCTCTCTACATGTACATAGCCCTTTACGGATTTTGCGAGCTAAACTTTTTTTGTGTATTATCAATGACAAAATCTAGTGCGAAGATTTGGCGCAAGTAAAATGCAGTACATGTATAGCTCTAAGTATACAATGAGCATAGTCATGAAAATCTGCTGAATGCTGATAAAACGTACAGATGAAATTCAGCTAAAACGTTGTCAGTATTTTAACCTCACTGATTGTTACTCGTTGAATAGTATAAATATTAGAGCTGCTTCTTCACAATTTGTAAGATAATTTATAGTTCCTGTGCCTAAATACGAAAGCCTTTTTTTATGCATAATTTGCTAATTTTGTATGAAATGTTCACCAATTAACAAAACATCTCATTAAGGCTTATCATATTCTCCATTTATGCATTTGGTCGCAAAAGAGATGGGTGTGGCGGTGACATTTTGACGGCATTGTGACTTTCGAAAGTTTTTAAACCGACGCCATCTTGAAAAGAGATATCAAAACTTATGAAAATAGCTTTTACCTATTTCTGAAGCGTTTTTAGGTCGGGTTTGATTGAAATCAGGTAATATGCTAAATACAAAACGATCACACATGTGTATTTTATTGCAATAACACTTTCCACGCCCCCTAGGAAATGTTTAAACATAAGGCTTAACGCCCTTATGTTAAAACAGAGCTTGCTTGGGACCTGGCAATTAGTAATGCATGAAAAAGTATACATGGCCCTTAAAGTATCATATGTACATTGTAACATAAATGGGACTATCTTGCCCATGGAATAACTACGTTCTCGTCTTTAATAGAATGATATCTATCATATGCGATCCTGATATATTAACATTTCAAAAGTCCCTCTTTTTGTTATGGACTATTTGAAGCTTATCATGGCACAAAACTCAAATACAGAGTGTCTCTCGACATAGAGCATTGCTATTTCTTGCAGCAAACAAGCAATCTGCCACATGATGCTATGCACTAGTACATGACAAAAATGAACTGTAAGACCGGTGAAGAATCAATTCCGTCTAGACACAACCCCGCTCAGATCAGTTTCATGTCAACAGCGCTTACTATCCATAATTTCTTCATGAGCACAGTGAAGAATGGTGTGACTGGGTGGACATTGAGACTGAGCTCAGTCTTTGCTGTGCTGTACGCACTGATCATTCTGTTGGTATTTTTGTCATACTAGAAAACTTACAATTTGACACAGGATTTATGTTCCCTCTAGATCTAGATTCTATATGGAATTCAAATAAACGTGCAAAATGATGAGAACAATTATCCTCAGAGATTATAATTACTTACGGCTTTGTGAAAACGGTATGCTCTGTTTGGCAAGATAAAAGTATCGAATCAGCATGTAAAGACCCAGCCTGTGTTATATGGATAGTGAAGTAAGTCACTAATCAGACTTTGTTACTTGCATTATATATAAGATATTTAAACATGTAGCCTGATAACATTACTCATTTTGCCTTATTTTTAACAGCTAGTTGTAACAAAATATAAATGAAAATCCAATACGAAAAATTGCAAGAATTATTCCATGATATAAAACAGCGAAGGTCATGCGTTATCTCCCTGGCTCATACCTTCAACAGAAGAAAATTGTAAAGTCATAAAAGACATAAGAACCAGAATCACTATTGCTTTCGAATTCATGTTGCTATTCCTTGCTCGTATCACAATACTCTGGTCACATCAGGTCAGAAGCCCCGCTTTATTAATAGCCACGTTTTCTATAACAGCAATCGTTAATTACATGGACAATAAATTAGCGATAGTGCTGAGTCAGTAGAAAAGCACTTGCTTCCAAAAATTGGGAGGAGCACATACACCTGACAAATGTATTAGCGCAGTTGTCAATTTCTGTTTTGTTAGGTTTGAAATAAGTCTGCACTTAGGCACAATGTGCTTTAGGGAAACTATCAAATTTTAATAGCTATATGAGAGGTATTATTGTCCCTTTCTGCTATCACCAAATTTCTTTATGCTTTTACATAGCACGTCAAGTCTTACTGATTTATACTTAAAATACAATGTAACAACCCACAATATATATACTCTAGATTAAAAATGCTTACAATATATATCCCACTTACAGTTTCTGAATCACCACATACCAACACGGAAAATGTAACACTATTTATGTCATTTTCTAATCAACATTTTATAACTTTTTTCCCTGTACTTAATTGCTAAATTCCGCACATGAATATCTCTTATCTAGAATGTAAAATAAAAAATACTGCAAACATGTCTGTGTTTTCTAGCTGTTAGCATTATATTGTTACTAAGCAGGAACGTTGATTTATGTTATGATACAATAGTATATTTTGCTTCAGACTTAATATGAGCACCACATTCTGATGTTCTAATAAATTAAAGCGAGTTTAATTAGATGCTTTATCAAAAGTATAAAACGATTCATTTTAACATATTGCAACCCCATCACACATTTGGCATACGGAAAACTTCTTTGATGGCGTCGGTATTTTATGAGAAAGAATATGGCATCGGCGTTGTTTGCAGTCGACCATTTTCCCACAAAAATGAAGTTATCAAAAAAGCTGGGAGTGAAGTTCAACCCCAGCCTTATTGGTAACTTCATTTTTGTTGTACTGTTCATGTCAGGTCTTTTGTGTGTTTTGTTTTATCTCTAGACCTTCTTGGTAAATATGCTCTATTGATTGCGTCAGTGTATTCGTGCATGGCCATATTCATGTAATTTGATGCTATGGCTGGGAGTCTAATTTGACATTCAAAATTCGGTTTGCCAATTAAGGGTCACCAATAGAATCCATCAACATGAACCACATCTGAACTAAGGGTGCGGTTGGTGCACCGTTAAACCGGTTTAAGCCCTTCTGTAAAATATTTTTACTGACAGTTCCAAGGCAGTGCTTCTTTTGAGGATCATTTATGTTATTTCTGTCTTGTTTTGTTATGTTTTCATGCACGTCTGTTTATTGCTGCCATGGTCACCTGCTAGGAAAGGGCTGACCTCTAAGCTCTCGTTTGTGATGTCTAATTGTGACGTTGTCACTTTCCCATGGGTATCCTGGGTCAAGTGAAGTGTTTGATTGTATCGATTCCTGATCTTTGCCCTCTTTCTTACATAAGATGTCCGTCGTGTGCCATGCGTCGTCTGTCGTCCGTGGTGCGTCGTCTGTCGTGCTTCATCAACAATTGCTTCAAAGATTATTGCCTCAAACTACTAGCTATTTCGACCAAGGTTGGCAGGAATGATTCTTATATAGACCTCGTTCATAATTGTTCAAATGTTTCAGTCCAGTGACTATCTAGGTCACAAAGGGTAAGGATAGATTTTCGCCATGAAAACATTAAGACAATCTTTTTGTCCAAAACCACAGGAGGCAAAAGCCTTGATATGTGGTATGTTTTATCACCCAGTGGACATCTACAAAGTGTGCGTTCAAATTATGCCTCTGGGGCCAAATATGGCCACGCCCTGAGGCTTACTTGATTTTAAAGGAGCTTATACAGGGAAATCGTTAAAATATATATTCTGGTCTGAAACCACATGGCCTAGAACCTTGATATTTGGTATGTAGCATCACATTGTGGACTTATATCAATTTTGTTTAAATTATGCCCCTGGGGCAAAAAAATTGCCCTCGTCCAAGAGCCACATGTATTTGACTATGTGTATATGCAAACATGAAAAAAAATATTATTGTCTGAAACCACAAGCCCTTGATATTTGGTTTGAAGCATCATCTACCAAGTCTGTTCAAACTATGTACCAAAAATGACCCACAGGAGTGTCTTGTTTTATATACACTGAAATGAAGTTATAAGTGGCCACTTTTCAATTTCATTTTTCCTGACTTAGCACTTATGTAATTGAAATGAAGTTTTGCCCAAATATGTGCATTTCAATGGATTAAAGTTTAGTGGTGCTTTGGAAGAGTTTTCAATCACTTCACAATTTTTGGTTCAAAAATGCAAAAAATTAAATTTTTGAAGTACAGGTGATTCCAAACCCGACTAGCTGACTTGAACAAAACAATACCAAACGCCTGAATGTTTGCAGATGAACTATTTAGTATGTTTTTTTTTTTAAAAAAAAAGACTCATTTTCGATATTTTTGAAAAAAAATCAACTCCACATACTAAAATCATTGTATGCGTTTCATTTTATAAAAACACGTTAGACCAAACATGATACAGCTTGATCAGCCCAGTTTTAACAGTTATTCTTTCAAGATTGATGTCCACTCCCGGTTTTAACGTAAAACTTTAAAGGTCATTGAAATGGCATATACCAAAGATATTTGATTTTGTAAATAAAACATTGAGGCATATTCATAATAAATAATTGCTGAAAATGCCAATGCCATGTCACAGATACTAAAGCGTACAGAGCAATGCAAAGTTGATATGTAAATTGCATGATTAAAGCTAAAACCCTTTGATTAAGCTGCTGATAGGGGCTGCCTTCATGTTAACGTTGACGAGAAACAGAGAGGTCAATTGTCACAAACTTTTATTTTTTTTTCATCTTATATCACAGGTGTTATTGACAGCTTCAAACTAATTAAAATATAAATGGATAAAATATCTGAGGAGTATTTTATATCACAGTAAAAGTGTGACTTTTAAAAATGAAGGTACTTTTACTCTGACTTTGTCTGTGCAAGATCTACCAGTCATGATTAAATGGCATAACTTTCGGAGTTTTGAAAAAGCCTTGAATTTTTTACGGAATTTAATTGTGTATGAGCAATGTTTACTTTCTTAACAGGCGCAAAAATGTGTAGGTGGCCATTTATAACTTAGGTTCAGTGTATAGGTTGATTAATGTGCAAAAGGTATATTGGCTTCTTGTGTAAGGAATTTCACATTTCCTCAAAGCTATTATAAAATAACAAACTCCCACTATGAGACATGGTTGCTCAGTTTCTGTAGATAAACAAAACAGTGTAAAACATTTTACCCCATCCCTCTGACCCCTTTGGCGGGGTCAAAGGTCATAAATTGTAATTGCCTATAACTCAATCAGTCGTCAATATTTTATCACCAGTTTGTATGCAAACAGAGGAACTGGGGAATACATGATACAATAAAATGGTAGCAAATATTTTACCCTTACACATACCCTTGACCCCTGGGGTGGAGTCAAAAGGTCAATTCTCTTTTTTATTCTGAAATTCGTTATGTTGCATATCAAATTCCAATGACTGTTTTGTTCTCAGTCATGGCATAGTAAGCAATAGTTGTAATTTCATGAAACTTATACTAAGTATATATAGCTTTGGTGTAAAGTTGCATGTGAAGTTATGTAAGGATGTCATTATTTTAAGAGTTATTGCCCTTTGATCACCTGTATATTTATTGAATTCGTTCATGCAGAGCCTAACTTAGTAACCAATAGATGGAATGCATTTAAACATATACTGAATATATATGATGGACACGTGATGCTGCTATTGGAGTTTCGTTAGGATGACTTAAGTAATAGAGGATTTATTCCCCTTTAGTTACCTAAATGTCAATAAATTGTTCAGTACTCAACCATTGCTTAGTAAGCAATGCTTAATACATGTACCAATGACGTGCTCCGTCCACAGCCTTAACATAGAAAGCAATCGATGGAATTTCGTGTAACTTATAATGAGAATATATAGAGGATCTTATATGAGTGCTCATGTTTTATTGAATTTATTAAACGAGTTGGGGATAAGAGATAAAATGCGAGGCTTGCCGAGCAATTTATCTCTTTTTCGCAACGAGTTTAATAAATTCAATAATGCAAGAGCACGAATGTTAGATTCTCTTTATCATATGACAAATACTTTGAAATCTCATTTCTGGCGTAAAAACGTAATAATTTTGTCATTATGTACGCAACGTTGTTATGGACGTCATAACGTTTCCCGTAAATCTATAAACCACTAGTGGTTTATCGATTTTATTGCATGGTGTTATTTCACTCCCAGACGCGACGTAATATGATAAATGACCATTGTGTGATTATGCATGTAAAATTTCATGAGAACGCCCTTAAGCCACCTTAAAATAGTTATCAAATAAGACTATCTTCATAATATAAAATTCTGTTTGTGCATTTGGTTAAAAGTCACCGAAATTATAGTATGACATCTTAGCAATTCAAGACTAGAACCAATATGTTTGTGATTGTTCAGTTGCCATAGTAACAGGATGTTTCGTAGATGGGCTGACTTGAAGATACATTGCCACGTTTATATTACTTTTTGCATACCTACCGTCATTTAAAGTCTTATTTTCGAACATCGATTGCATTTAACCTCTTGATATCATTTCTTTTACTCTGTTTTTCTGTTACATTATAAGCTATAAAAAGAACCAAATACGCATAATCTTTATTTTGGATGCATAGAAGCAAACGATTTACTCAATTATTCAAAAACCCAATACTTTGCTTTTTGTTTGATTTGATTCTTTACGTCCCATCAACAATATTTCAATTATAAATGAACGGGTCGTCCTGGGTTGAACCAGTACTAAGCCAGGATTAATGTTCTTGCTCAAGGACACAACGCAGTGACGCCGGTGGAGCTCGAACCCGCAGCCTCTCGGTCTCGAGTTAAGCACTCTACCACTTAGCGACTGCGCTCCCTAACTACTTTGCGTTACTATGGTAACTAAGTTAGTGAAGGATATCCCACAAGATGTATGGTTATATGTGCAGCTGATTGTATTTTAAACCCTGTTTACAATTATGGCCTTCAACCATTGGAAATTAACGCATAAGGTCAATAGGTCTGTGAAGAATACGGAAACATTCTCAAAAACTTTATTTTAAGCGTTTTTCCATGGTAATAGTTCAAGATTCTGGATTTGTTTTGCTCGACTGGGTATAGACAGATTGTATGAGCATACATAACGTTTAATGAAAAATAAACAATATAGCTTAATCCATTGCCATGGTAACCACTTATAATATGCCGTCAACACACGTTTACCTAGTCTTCAAATGGTGCCTAAAATGCTTGTCAATTGGACAAATCCATTTACATATTTTGGGTTACAGTGTGGTATTTTTCACATTCATTCAAATTTTAATGGATCATTTTGTAAACAAACAGTGGCGGTAACCTTGGTCAGGCATTGTACGATGTCTGATCTGGGTATACCTGTTTGAAAGGACGCAAGGCGTATTAGGTCGAACATTAATCATGATATCTGGAAGGAGAGAAAAAGAGGAATTATTACAACAAGATAAACAACAACTACTATTAGTTTGCTGATTTATTAATTTTTAACAGCATAACAGAGATTTCAAAATGAGCCAAGGCAAAATACCTTCAAAGTAATTATAACAATTAAGGGTACGATTGCCCAATATGCATCTAAGCCACCTTCTGTCCGTACGTAGTGTATAATCCGAAAGACAAAACGTGTGAGCTGTGCAACATCATGACAAAAAAAACGAAACGACTCAATCAATCCAATGCTTGTGTTTTCGAATTTTGAAGGTACTCAATATTTCTGAAGGATCCGTTCTTAATTATAACAGATAATTTAAAGCTCACAACAGCTGTCGTTGTGCAGATTTTTCGCATGGAGTTGGTAGAGCTCCTCTCCGTACATGGCTATAGTGTTGATATGTTTTATATTCTGATCTTACAGAAATATTTAAAAACAACTTAAACAAGTGACAGGAGCGTGAGAGACTCGATGAAATCGAGTCAGCATTTCTTTTCAATTTTTTTAAAGGAATCGGGTTTTAGTTTTTTTAATTACCTTGCGGTATTTAGCATGACCCCTATACACCAAGCTTATGTGCATGAGCCCAACCGCATCACAGCAGTCACTATGCTCTCGTTGGTTCATTTTATTTGTCTTCGCAGCGAGCATATATCATTTTGTTTGTTTTGGCATGTGTTGGATCCTAGAATTGGACTTTGTATTCGAGTTGGGTAGTAGAGGCAGATTAATTATAACCTTATTATAATTCGATATTTGCCAGCTATTAAGTTCGAAATGTGGATCAGGTCATGCCGGCCAGTAGCATGTACACATATCAAAATATGGTTGATTAAAGAGGAAACGCAACCTCAAATCAACACAACGCCAAATTGAATGTGGATTAAACCTCAAGTCATGACGTAAATCAACGTCAAATTTGACGCTTCTGCGTTGATGTAATGGTACAGTAAAGCATGGAGTAAAGTTTACATATCGGTGCATCTGTTGAGTCTGAACGCTGGGATGCACAACACCACGAATGTAGCAGCACAGTTAGCATGTGAAAGCGGATCACCATCAGCCCGCCAGCGAAACGTCAATGAAAGCCGTTTCGCTGGTGGGCCGATGGTGGCCCGACGCTGTTTGCATAATATGATATTAAATTGTAGATGGTGCACAGATGGTGTCAGCCTTAGTTCCGGCTTCACTGTACGTATCATACAGTGCATAATTTAAGAAAATAAATATAAACTTTTGGTTAATGAATACACAGTGAACATTTATAGACAGAGAAATAGCACATCACGTCACACACATACATGAACACATAACATAATGTAGTCTCAGTTGAGTTGGTAATGGTCGCCGTTTCGTTGATGAATCTTATGGGGCCCTACACCGCTGTCTGTTCGCTGAAAGAAAGATAAAATTGTCTGTAAACTCGTTAACTCGAAGCACATGGTACGATAGATTTATATTTCGAGTTATCAGTAGTTTGAACTAAAATGAGTTGGTAATATTATTTGATCCAGAAAGTGGTAAGTGAAAAGTCCTTATTTCCTATTGAAATAAACGTTGTTTATCACATTACGTCGCGTCTAGGAGTGATATAACGCCATGCAAAAACAAAAATCGATAAACCACTATAATTGCATAAAAATCGTGTCGCCCGCTATTAACAGCCATGTTTTAACGGACAAAACCCCATGTATTAATCAGGCAATTCACGTACTGTTGATGCACGGCTTTTGTACTTTACATATGCACATTCTAGGCCGTCACAAAAATTGACGTCATCAACAGTAACGTACATAGAAATGAACGTTATTTAGTGACGTTAGGATGACGCAGGTCTTTACTCTGGAACAAGCGTTTTCAAAACCGACGAATCCGTCATGCTTTTGCGTGCCATTATAATAATACAAAATGAACTTTTCGAAGAGTTTTTCCAAAGTTTTCAAATGACAAAATGCACTTTATGCAATATTCTAACACACCTCGCCTATAGAGCCAATGCTAAAAAGTGTGAAATATCAAACAACAATTCACAGTTTCGAAATCGCGAGGAAAGTACGTGATAGCTGACGTCATTCGTTACTGGAAAATTACGTCATTCATGACGTTAGACGGTGTAACGTCGTTTTTACGTTTGAAAGACGTTACAAATACATGTAAACGTAGGCGACGTAGTCTAAGTATTGGCGGGAGTTATTCAGTGCAATGGCAGAAAGATGGAAAAAGCTGAAGATTTCGACTGTGTTGTCGTCATTTAATTTGTGTTAGGATCGAAAAAGATGAGCCCTAGTGCGTGATTTGTTGAGTAATAATGTACTGTTTGTCGGTAAGTTGTACGAAGATAAATCACTCGCGCTGCTTGCTCGAGATTTGATCTTCTTAACAAATGACCAACAAACAGTGAATTTTTACTCAACAATTCACTGCTAGAGCTGATCTATTTCTTAAATAACGATCAAACATGATTTTCTAATACACTTACATCTGCTAGAACCCTCGGGGTCGTTAAAACCCTCGCCTTTCAGGCTCTGGTTTCAACACCACCCTCGGGGTCCAGCAGATGTTAATGCAAAGAAAAACATGTTTGATCCCTACAGTGGTTTACAGATTCAGTAACGTTAAGTAATGAGGGAAAATTGTTGACGTTTTCACGCCAAAAATACGATTTAAATGGCATGTGATAAATAGAATCTTACATTCGTACCTCTGTATTATTTAATTTATTTAACTCGTTGTTTTGTTTGATTTGATTCTTTACGTCCCATCAACAATCTTTCAGTTAAACAGGGACGGGTCTTCCTGGGTTGAACCAGTACTAAGCTAGGATAAATGTGTCTTGCTCAAGGACCACAATGCAGTGTCGCCGGTGAGGCTCGAACCCGCGGCCTCTCGGTCTCGAGTCAAGCACTCTACCACTGAGCCACTGCGCTCTCTTTAAACTCCTTGTGAAAAATCGATACAATGCTCGGCAATCCTCGCTTATTATCTATTTTCCTTAACTCGTGTAATAAATTCAATAAAACATGATCACTCATAACTCTTTCCGAAATAAAAAGGGATTTTCCGATGGAATTCCCTTTTTTTGACCGTAAAACACAAATATGGACATAATCATATTTGCGTTTTGCATCGTTATAGAGTACAAGAATGATGGTACAATGTGATTTATTTCACCTATGAACAGAGGAAAATTCCTCTGTTGTGACAGCTCAAAATGCAGAAAATGATGTCCGTAAAATATGTACTAAGAAGTGTATTTGTCCTAATAGTTTAAAGAAAAGTTCAAATTTCAATTTATATATCAAGTAGAAATCGGTTTACAACAGAGGAAAATTCCTCTGTTTCGACAAGGGGACAAGTCTGTCCTTTAATCACAACCGGAATTTCATCTTATTTCAGAACAGAGGAATTTTCCTACATTCTCCATTCAGTATCTCAACAATCAATAAAAGGAGTAACCGTTACAACAGAGGAAAATTCCCCTGTTTAGTAGTTCGACAATTTCATATAGTGACGTCCAGAACTCCAAGTCCAACTTGTTTGACATTCTAGTCATAACTTCAATATAACCAAATTTCCAACAGAGGAATTTTCCTCCATTCGGTAACTCAACAATTTCCTATTGCCAGCATTAAGAGCCCACTTTCCTATAATGAAAATGAAGAACCCTACTTGTTATTATTTCCATCTTAACATAAATAACCATCATAACTTAAATGTTTCCAATTTTCAACAGAGGAATTTTCCTCCGTTCGGTAATTCAACAATTTCCTATTGCCAGCATTAAGAGCCCACTTTCCTATAATGAAAATGAAGAACCCTACTTGTTATCATTTCCATCTTAACATAAATAACCATCATAACTTAAATGTTTCCAATTTTCAACAGAGGAATTTTCCTCTGTTTTAGAGTCTGTATCTCGACAATCTATAAAAGGAGTGACCTTTACAACAGAGGAATTTTCCTCTGTTCAGTAGTTCGACAATTTCCTATAGTGACTTCCAGAACTCTGAGCTTAGCTTGTTTGACATTCTAGTCATAACTTAAATATTACCTATTTTCCAACAGAGGATTTTTCCTCCATTCGGTAACTCAACAATTTCCGATTGCGAGCATAAAGAGCCCACTTTCCTATAATGAAAATGAAGAACTCTGTTTGTTATCATTTCCATCTTAACATAAATATCCATCATAACTTAAATGTTTCCAATTTTCAACAGAGGAATTTTCCTCCGTTTTCCATTCTGTATCTCGACAATCAATAAAAGGAGTAAATTATACAATAGAGGAATTTTCCTCTGTTCAGTTGTTTGACAATTTCATAATAGTGACTTCCAGAACTCTGAGCCCAACTTGTTTGACATTTTAGTCATAACTTAAATATTACCAATTTTCCAACAGAGGAATTTTCCTCTGTTCGGTAATTCAACAATTTCCTATTGCGAGAATTAAGAGCCCACTTTCCTATAATGAAAATGAAGAACTCTGTTTGTTATCATTTCCATTTTAACATAAATAGCCATCATAACTTAAATGTTTCATATTTTCAACAGAGGAATTTTCCTCCATTTTCCATTCTGCATCTCAACAATCAATAAAATGAGTGAGTTTTACAACAGAGGAATTTTCCTCTGTTCAGTAGTTCGACAATTTCCTATAGCGACTTCCAGAACTCTGAACCCAACTTGTTTGACATTCTTGTCATAACTTAAATATAACCAATTTTCCAACAGAGGAATTTTCCTCCGTTCGGTAATTCAACAATTTCCTATTGCGAGAATTAAGAGCCCACTTTCCTATAATGGAAATGAAGAACCCTGTTTGTTATCATTTCCATCTTAACATAAATATCCATCATAACTTAAATGTTTACAATTTTCAACAGAGGAATTTTCCTCAGTTTTCCATTCTGTATCTCGACAATCAATAAAAGGAGTGAATTTCACAACAGAGGAATTTTCCTCTGTTCACTAGTTCGACAATTTCCTATAGTGACTTCCAGAACTCTAAGCCCAACTTGTTTGACATTCTAGTCATAACTTAAATATTATCAATTTTCCAACAGAGGAATTTTCCTCCGTTCAGTAATTCAACAATTTCCTATTGCATTAAATAAGAGCCAACTTTGCTCAATATTTCTGTCGTACATTAATAACAGTTTTAGAACAGAGGAATTTTCCTCTGTTCAGTAGTTCTACAATTTCCTATAGTGACTTCCAGAACCCAGAGCCCAACTTGTTTTACATTCTATTTATAACTTTAATATCACCCATTTTCGAATAGAGGATTTTTTCTCTGTTTGGTAATTCAACAATTTTCAATGGCGAGAATTAGGGGCCCACTTTGTACAATATTTCTGTCATACATTAATTACAGTTAAAGAACAGAGGAATTTTCGTCTGTTCAGTAGTTCTGCAATTTCCTACAGCGACTCCCAGGGCCAAATTTGTTTGACATTCTAGTCATTCCTTAAATATTACCATTTTTCGAGCAGAAGAATTTTCTTCTGTTCAGTAATTCAACAATAACCTGAGCCGAGACTGGACCAATGCACACTAATCAACATTAAATCGAGTTCCTCAGCATGCATTTCGAAAATTGAAGACCCGTTGAAAACATAGTGTCGGCTCACATCAGCAGTAAGCATAAAGAGCCTAATAAAATTGTATGTCTTTGTTAATCAAACCCCATTTATTTGTCTACATGACAAAATGCTCATTACACAAGTTTATCGAAAACAAAAACGGTGACGTTGTCGTATCACACCGGGCATGTGGCAATAGCGAACGCTTTGTTGATCGGCTACAACCACGTTTTTTGATTTTCAAACGATGATCGTTTTCGGCGGATCGCAAAAATTGTATTTTGCTATCAAAAACAATTTTTTGACTGTCGGATTGCATTTTTGCGTTTATTTAGAACTTGAAATCAGGATCACACGAGCCGTCTCAGTCAGTTCACCGACTTGAACATCGATTAGTTTTTTTTTTAATTAATAATGACACATTGGTTTTTTACTTTCTACTTTTGATTATTGCGAATTGGGATCATTTTACGCATCTTTAAGACAAGATGCTTTCTATGAGCACATTGGCTTATAGCCAACTCATTCAAATTTCATTCTTGCACCGAAGAATCAGACGAGCTTGCGCACATGCAGTCTCGAAAGAGCCTCCAGCAACTAAAGACATAAAGTAGAGACCCAGCCAGCATCCAATATCGGGCCACTATCGGCCCAAATTTATTTGTTTTATTTGTAACAACTCATGTCGACCTCGAACTCATCTGCCGTGTCTGTTTCTTCATTATTTTCAATCAGAGTGATGACAATGGGTTTGGGCATCTCATCCCTAGGCTAGCAATGTCAGATGCCCAGTAGACCAGCGATCAACAAGGATAGCAATTCAACCTTCTTGGTTATAATTCTCTAAGCAGTGGCTCTGCTCACTCCGGTCAGAGCTGCAGCCCGATCCCAGGCGCGTTCTAACATTTTAAAACCCCACGAAGAATGTGTACACATTCTCGACAATTTTTCAAGCATCCTCTCTAAACTTCCATATAACAGGCATTTTATGTTCTTTTTAAGTCTGGTAACTAACAAGCTATACAATAATTCAAAATAGCGCTTATTGCAAGAAAAAATGCCACGCTTATTTCGTACAAATTGAAAAAAATGCATGTGATCGATGGGGCTCGAACGCGTGATCTCCGATTCATTGGTCACAAAAATTATGACTGGACACGGTACTTATGTCTCGGGTCAATTTTGACAAACAATAGGATCGCCTCAAAGCCTTTTGGATATCTGTATATAGACCAGTTCAATGTTATTGTTTTCATTCGGGCGTATTGACCACGTGATACCAATTTTGACCACGTGACTTTTTATTGTGGTGGGCCAAAGCCCTTCCGCTCAATGCAATGTCCATTGAGCTGAGCCAACATTTTCGTGAGAAAAAAGCATCTTAAACAATATTTTAGCTCTAGGCTTTGATTTGAATATGTAAAATAAGTATCGGACATTGATTTACAATAATTTTTTTTGCGAAAAAATAATTAATTTTATTAGTTTTTATTTGTTTTTTTGACGGACCCCCGCTCCGGTGTTTTGGTCCGATGACGGCAGTTTCAATCTCCGATATATTTGTTAATTGTTTTGTTTGTTTGATTTGATTCTTTAAGTCCCATCAACAATCTTTCAGTTAAACAGGGACGAGTCTTCCTGGGTTGAACCAGTACTAAGCTAGGATAAATGTGTCTTGCTCAAGGACCAAAACGCAGTGACGCTGGTGAGGCTCGAACCCACGGCCCTTCGGTCTCGAGTCAAGCACTCTACCACTGAGCCACTGCGCTCCCTGGCGATAAAATATGTGAAAAAACACATCATTTGATAGGTCAATGATCAAACTATGGGAACCAGTAGTTGGAATTACTTTTTATAAAATACATTTGTTTTAAATCGCTTTAAAAGATGTGATATTTCCGTGTCCAATACAGGTAAACAACAGTTTACTACCAACCAGAGTATTTACCAGCTTTCGGATAAGGACCATAGTGTTCCGGATGATATTGATTTGTGACATAGTGTTTGTACTCGTCTATACTTTTAAACCTAAGAAATGCATCACTTATGTATGCATGAATACATGCTTGGGATCAACACCTCTGACCGAAACGTCCGCCTTTCGCATTTTCTGCGGCCAAAACATCCGTGGCCGAAATGTCCGGGCCGAAATGTCTGTGGCCGAAATGCCTTACATTCACACAAACATGATGATGACCATAGTTTGAGAGAATCGCACATCCAATGCGATTTTAGTAACGAATACCACCAACATACGCGGATCCAGATGGGGTGGGGGGAACTGGGGATCCGGATCCCCCTCCTGGAAAATTACAAAATATAGGGTTCCTTAGCAAAACCGGGCCGGATCCCCTATAAATCACAAAGCTACACAGCATTCAATGTTTGGCCATCGATGGCCCGCTAATGGTGGTATTTGAATCCTTCCCTCAAACTAAAAAAACGAACAAAAAAATAATAATAAAAAAACATTGTCAAAGCTGGACCCCCTCTGGATCCGCGCATGACCAACATGCATTCAGAAAAAAACACTGGAGATCCACTGACATGTGTTGACATCTACACGTGAAGATTTCGAGCTTCGACACGACGCAGTTACTTTTAGCGAATCTTTTGAGTGTGATAATAGTTCAAACATTTGTTTTGGGTGCTCAAAAGAACCGTCTCATCGGAACGGCGAGACGGTTCTTTTGAGTACCCAAGATAAGTGCTTGTTAAGAAACCAAGTTATATGTCAATTACGCATTCTTATCTTGAGGTCTGATAATTTACTTTTTTTCTTGTGCTTTCTCCAAGAAAATATTCCAAAGAAGACAGCAGCGAACCGTTTGTCGTTGTTGTTTAAAATTTTGAAGGCAATTCGAAGACGCATCTGCATAAGCATACTATGTTGTCGTTTGGTGTACGAAGACTTGCTCGTGAGATTTATGTATATTTCGCAGTTCCGACGTTATGCGCAGCTATCTAGTGGAACTAGAGACATTTTTGTTACTTCCTCTCTTTCACACACGTCAACCTCAATGAGACGACGTACATCAAAGATTTTAGACACCCTGCTTCAAGGTCAAGAATAGAGCAGAAGTTCATCTGCGCTGTCTGACGTGAACCCCCATTTGTAGATGTGCCGCAAAGACGAATACTTATTGTTTAAAAGTCGTGTAACGATGTCAAATCATTTTAATTTTGTTATCCGTAAGACTTTAATTTAGTAATGCAAGCGAAAAAAATGCCTCTGAAAATGTAATCTGCTTCAGTCGTCTGCTGCATATATTGACTTATGTAGGCCTAAGTATAGAGACAAACAGTGTGGACCCAATAGGCAAAACAAGTGTCGTCTGCAAACACGTTGGACCCAGATCAGGCCCGACGAAAAGCCGGGCATTAGGCCGACGAAAAGTCGAGCCTGATCTGGATCCAAACTGTCTGACAATTTTATGGAATTAATGAAATCAGCAGACGACACTGTCCGTTATTCAATCACTGCATTTTGTCACGTATGTCATTTATACACAAAGGCGATTTCGGCTTTGAAGTTTGGTGGGGCCTGGGTGGCGGGGGCTGGCTGGTCTGGCCCGGGAGATGTGCGCGCCCTGGTTTCAGTTCTTTGGTGCAGTCTTTGCTTCCAAAGGATACCCTTTTAGGAGCGTATTTGAAGCCTTTGAAGTTTGTAGCCGACAAAGAATGTTCTAATGTCATGCCAAAGTTATTTCTGCATCTTGTGGGCACTCATAAGTATAGCCTCTCCAAGACGATTCAATCGAGCAGACTCAACAAGTAACTCGGAGGCTCATCGGATAACGTTAACACGATCAACGAACGTAGATAAGATCGTTGGCAACAGTTTTAAATTGCAATTTGTCGCCACAATGGCGACAATTGGCAATCAAAATCACAGTTTCTAGCGATTTTTGATAGACGTTCATGCGCGGAGTCAGAGGGGGGTCCAACTTTGACACCACCATCGGCCCGCCTGCGAAACGTTACGTGACGTTTTGCTGGCGGGGGGAATGCTGGCTTCGTACATTTGTAGTTTTTTGATTTTCCAGGGATCCACACAAGTATTGCTTTGGAAACCCTATTTTTTCTTTTTCAATGGGGCGGGTTCCAGACACCCTGTCCCCCCCTCTTGTATCCGCCTATGGCGTTGGTCAATTGTTAAGAACGTTTTCGATTGCCGCCTATAAGGTGTTGGAGGGTACACACAATTTGGTCGTTGTATATGATCGTCAAATTGGAAAATTTAAAACGTTAGTGAATCGAAATAACGGATTTAATTAGTAAAGCATTTCGAGGTAAGACACCAACCAGATAAGGCGAAATCTTAAGGGTTTTGACATTAGTTTGATGTGTTTTAATTTTGCGTTAAACCTTTTTATGACATTGTCATCTGCTGATATCAAAATGTCTCTACAAAGACTTATTCTACCCTCAGTAGATCAGGCTTGGCAAAATATCCAGCCAAACATTTAGTCACTCTGAAAGTATTAATTTCTTTTGAAAAATAAAAGACAGTACAAACATCCAAAAACACCAAGCAGTAAAGAGGTAAAGTAAAATTCCTAATTGATAAATCCTTCATAAATTCCTTTTGTAACACAAAAGTTGATCAAATGAACAGTTAAGTGTGTTTCTCCACATCATATCCTTTCATGTAAGAAACCAGATGCATAAGTTACGCAAGATTTGACACCTGTCAAAACAACCACTGGTACCCCACGGAGCGAGCTTTTAATCCTCTGATTTGTCATTATAATATTATTATGAAAGGTCTTTGATCTCCCTGACGTTTGCCATGATTTTGGACATCTGTTTTCTGCACAATAATTTTATTATGCGACTGACATGGTCTAGCGAACACCTACACTTATCTTTTCTTAAAGGAGGTTTTATCTAAGTAAGTATTTTTTAGTTTTTTTAATTACGATATATATATATATATATATATATATATATATATATATATATATATATATATATATATATATATATATATATATATATATATATATATATATATATATATATATATATATATATATATATATATATATATACGCGCAGACGCATTTGAGCCTTCGCTGAGAAAAATTAGGTTAATGAAAATTCACTGCTGGGATCCAGAGAGGGGGTGTCAGAGGGGGTCAGTTCAGTGTTGGGCCACCATCGGTCCGGCAGCGAAACGCCATTTAAATGCCGTTTCGCTGGCGGACCGATGATGGCCTGCTTATAGTGGTATTTTGATCTATAGCTAATCAAATAAAAAAAACATAAAAATGTTGGACCCCCTCTGAAAGAACTATCTGGATCCGCGCATGTCCCGTTTTAAAGAAAATGCTTATGATTGATAATTATATATGATACGGACAAAATTAAAAAAAAAAAGTCTCAAGTTTGATCCTTTTAAAAAATATTAATATAATTATTAATTTGTGATTGAAAAATTCTTTTAGCATGTCAGTTTTATGGAAATTTATCTTTTGCTTAAGTGTTTTTTTTTCATTTTCGTAATTATCAGAATTTCGCAAAGAAATTATCTTTGTTTCATGAAAATTAGTAAAAAAAACGGTGTGTTTTGCATCAGCGCAGTCTGAACAGCGCCTTTCATTATTCATTTATTGGAAAGTATCATATTTAAACTTTATACGAGCAAAGATTCAATTTTCTGGCTAGTCTCTGTAGCTGAGCAAGCTGGTTTGAGTCTTGCTTTGTCGGAAAACCCAAAAGCAGATTTTGCCGCGTCGTGGATATCAGTTTGCGCTGTATGCCTATGTCCCCAAAATGACGCTGATCAAAGTTTTTTTCTATTATTATTATCATACCGTTCTTTTGAGCATCCAAAAATTCATATATATATACTACCATACTAAATGTTGTCTCAATGAGACAGTTCTTTTGGGCACCCAAAACAAATATTAAAACTGATGGATAAGAAAATATTCACGTACAATATTACACTCTATACCGAGAGAAGACTCAAATCAGGCTGTGCATTTTCTGTCTTATTATATATTCACTGAGACAAAATAATAAAATTAAGCAAGAAAAACATAACAGAATTTTGCGTTCTTTTCAATTGAATTAGACACTGTCCAAGCTAGGTTCACTGAAATGAATAATAATAACAATAATAATAATAATATCTGAATCCTGCAAACATTGCAGACTCCTGTCAGACGCAGCAATTTGTCGAGCCTGATCAGGGTCAGAAAAGGTTATCAGCGCAAGACAATCACATGCAACAAGATCTGACAGATGCACACGTAAATCTCGGGCTTTTATAAGGACATTACACAGGTACTTTCATATTTAACCTATTTAACTTATTCCTTGCTCACTGCGACTTTTGTCGTCTGCTGTTAACCTTGGCAAGCAGTTTGAACCCCAATCAGGATCGACGTTTTGTCCGTTCACAGTTTGAAGCTGATGTGAATAACAAGGCGCTGATCAGACTGTCTCTTGCGGTGACTTTTGCTATCTGCTGATTACCTTGGCAAACCGTTTGGACACCGATCAGGACCAGCAGTGAAGATCCAAACATTTTGACACTGATGTGAATAACAAGGAACGTGGACCATATTATGCGGATAGTTTTTTTCATAATCAGTTAAAGAATGTTTTATTGAAACTAAGATTCATTTTGTAATGCCTTGTAAATGACATGGTTTTCAACTACATCTATATTTTAAGCAAGCAGCGGTGACATTTTTCACTAAGAGAATCTAAGGCTCAATGGATATTTTTTTACATTATAAAAAAGACACTGGTGAAAGAATGTGTGCAAGCTGTTGTGAACCTTCAATGATTCCGCATTATCTCATATTTTGCAGAAGTGTGTCATAAATTAATGACACTGCTTCTGTTTATACAAGCAATTAAAGATAACAGATAAGATTAGAATAATCACTCGACTGGTTATTTATCACACCTATATTTTTGTATGTGGTCACTTGACTTTAACCCTTTACCTGCTAGTAATGTATTTCGTTGTCTGTTGCTAACCTTTGCAAACAGAATAGACCCAGATCAGAACCGACAAAACATCGGATTTAAACTGACACTCTGATAGTATTCATGAAAAGAATTTTGAAAACTAACTTTTTAAAACTAGATCAGCAGAAACAAACCTAAATGAAAATTAACCAGCTTGCAAAGAGTCAGCACAATACATTTCCTCTGTGAAGTATGTATTTAGCAAACAGTGGAGACCCAGATTGTAGAGTCCCTGATCAAAGTGACACGGGTAGCAACCAAGCAGTGTAGGTCTGAATGCGTTTTCGCATGACGAGAGTCATTAAAGAAACCAGTTGATCTTGATCTACACTGTTTTACACTGTGCCACTCTCACCAGAACCTTTGCTGTTCACTCCAGTGAACATTGGATCAAGTCAAAATTCATCCGAATCTCACTTCACACTGTCCGTGTGGTGCTTTTCCTGCACCGAGGTACATTTCTACATGCATTTTACTTTATCTCTATAACGACACATGAACATACAATCACATTATGTTGTGGTGCTCAAAAGAACCGTCTCATTGAGGCAAATTATCTGAGCAACGAAGACACCTTTAAAATGATACACTGTTGCTCGACGCTTCTGCAACAACATATTTATGATATATATCTACTCGGATCCAGAATACTGGGTCCTAGCCATGAATAATTATATGTGCAGTCTGATCATCTGTTCATGAAGCGATATTTTGATTATATTGTCATGACTGGAAAAAAGGGTTATTGTACTGAGCAAAGTTTTACTATACTAATCTGTTCAGCAAAGATCCTGACGAGACGCCGCATGTCAAAACTGGTAATTTAAAAGTAAGTGTGCGCTGGCGCATAACCATTTTGTTAGGTTTTGTCACATTTATTTCTTTTATCTACATGAGCAGTTTTTATAGTACTACACTTCTGAATCTAAACATGTCATAAAACCATAAAATCTGTCTTTTCTTATGACCAAGATAAGAACTTTAGCCATAGGGGATTATCCATCACCTAAGATTATCGCCTATCGCCGTTAACTTCCAGAGAACAACCGATTAGTTCTTCGGAAAGTTACCTATGTGTGTCTAATAATCGATTGTCACCTGCTTAAAATAGTGAAGTACGAGTATTCTGCCAGATGAGTGAGGGTTCTAACGAGAATGTGCCCATGCGCAGACTCATATGAACCTTTGCTGCTCGAGAGGAATATTAGGTTACTGAAAATTGTTATATTTCTATTTTTCAGTCTAAGATTTTATTTCAGAGCCCATTTTTTATCCCGTTTTAAAGCAGTGAGGGTTCTAGTGAGAATGTGCCCATGCGCATACTCATATGAAGTTTCGCTGCATGTGTTTAATTTCGTTATTCAGTCCACAATCCTATGCTTCTTATTATAGGTTTAGATAAACACCATTTTTGAGCGTATAATTGTTAATATTCTCTGAAAAAAAACCTGGATCCGCGCATGTCCCGTTTTAAAGCAGTGAGGGTTCTAGCGAGAACGTGCTCATGCGCAGACTCATATGAACCCTCGCTGCTCGAGAGGAATATTAGGTTACTGAAAATTGTTATATTTCTATTTTTCAGTGTTAGATTTTATTTCAGAGCCCATTTTATTCCGTTTGAAAGCAGTGAGGGTTCTAGCGAGAATGTGCCCATACGCAGACTCATATGAACTTTCGCTGCATGTGTTATATTTTGTTTTTCAGTCCACAATCATAGGTTTAGATAACAACATTTTTGAGCGTATAATTGTTAATATTCTCTGAAAAAACTATCTGGATCTGCGCATGTCACGTTTTAAAGCAGTGAGGGTTCTAACGAGAATGTGCCCATGGCAGACTCATATGAACCCTCGCTGCTCGAGAGGAATATAAGATTACTGAAAATTGTTATACTTCTATTTTTCAGCGTTAGATTTTATCTTAGCGCCAATTTTTTTATCCCGTTTTAAAGCAGTGAGGGTTCTAGCGAGAATGCGCCCATGCGCAGACTCACATGAACCATCGCTGCTCGAGAGAAATATTAGGTTACTGAAAATTGTTATATTTCTATTTTTCAGTGTTAGATTTTATTTCAGGGCCCATTTTTTGTCCCGTTTTAAAGCAGTTAGGTTTCTAACGAGAATGTGCCCATGCGCAGGCTCATATGAACTTTCACTACATGTGTTATATTTCGTTATTCAGTCCACAATCCTCTGCTTCTTATTATAATTTTAGATAAACACCATTTTTGAGAGTATAATTGTTATTTTTCTCTGAAATTATTTTTATCTGGATCCGTGCATGTCCTGTTTTAAAGCAGTGAGGGTTCTAACGAGAATGTGCCCATGCGCAGACTCATATGAACCCTCGCTGCTCGAGAGGAATATTTGGTTACTGAAAATTGTTATATTTCTATTTTTCAGAGTTAGATTTTATTTCAGCGCTCATTTTTTATCCCGTTTTAAAGCAGTGAGGGTTCTAGCGAGAATGCGCCCATGCGCAGACTTATATAACCTACGCTGCTCGAGAGGAATATTAGGTTACTGAAAATTGTTATATTTCTATTTTTCAGAGTTATATTTAATTTCAGCGCAATTTTTTTATCCGGTTTTAAGGCAGTGAGGGTTCTAGCGAGATTGTGCCCATGCGCAGACTCATTTGAACCTTTGCTGCTCGAGAGGAATATTTGGTTACTAAACATTGTTATATTTCTTTTTTTTCAGTGGAAGATTTTATCTCAGCGCCCATTTCTATCCCGTTTTAAAGCAGTGAGGGTTCTAGCGAGAATGTGCCCATGCACAGACTCATATGAACTTTCGCTGCATGTGTTCTATTTCGTTATTCAGTCCACAATCCTCTGCTTCTTATTATAGGTTTAGATAAACACCATTTTTGAGCGAATAATTGTTAATATTCTATAAAAAAAACTATCTGGAGCGCGCATGTCTCGTTATAAAGCAGTGAGGGTTCTAACAAGAATGTGCCCATGCGCAGACTCATATGAACCCTCGCTGCTCGAGAGGAATATAAGATTACTGAAAATTGTTATACTTCTATTTTTCAGTGTTAGATTTGATTTCAGCGCCCATTTTTTATCCCGTTTTAAAGCAGTGAGGGTTCTAGCGAGAATGTGCCCATGCGCAGACTTATATTAACCTTCTCTGATCGAGAGGAATATAAGGTTACAAAAAATTGTTTTATTTCTATTTTTCAGTGTTAGATTATATTTCAGCGCCCATTTCTATCCCGTTTTAAAGCAGTGAGGGTTCTAGTGAGAATGTACCAATGCGCAGACTCATATGAACTTTCCCTGCATGCGTTTTATTTCGTTATTCAGTCCACAATCATCTGCTTCTTATTATAGGTTTAGATAAACACCATTTTTGAGCGATTAATTGTTAATATTTTCTTAGGGCTAGACGCAGAAAATATATAGGGGTTCAAACTGTTTGACACTTTAGAGGTTATGACAAGTTGGAGTTGAACCAATGTTTTATTTCTGCGTAAAACCTTTACATGACTTTGTCAGAGGTCCAAACTGTTTGACACTTTAGAGGTTATGACAAGTTGAAGTTGAACCAATGTATTTTAACTTTGCATTAAACCTTTACATGACATTGTCATCTGCTGATAACCCTTTCAAGTAGTTTGGACCCAGATCAGGCCTGACATTCTGTCCGGACCTGATAGGGGTCCAAACTGTTTGACATTTTAGAGATTATGACAAGTTGAAGTTGAACCAATGTTGTATTTTAACTATGCGTTAAACTTTTACAAGACATTGTCATCTGCTGATAACCCTTTCAAACCAATTTGGACCCAGATCAGGCCTGTCATTCTGTCCTGACCTGATAGGGGTCCAAACTGTTTGACACTTTAGAGGTTATGACAAGTTGAAGTTGAACCCATGTTTTATTTTTGCGTTAAACCTTTACATGACTTTGTCAGCAGAAGACATTTGCAGATAAGTGTTTCAAACAATTTGGACCCAGATCAGGCCCAACATTCTGTCCGGACTTGATCCAGGTCCAAACTGTTTTACACTTTAGAGGTTATGAAAAGGTGAAATTGAACCGATGTATTTTAACTTTGCGTTAAACTTTACATGTCATTGTCATTTGCTGATAACCCTTTCAAGTAATTTGGACCCAGATTAGGCCCGACATTCTGCCCGGGCCTGATAGGGCTCCGAACTCTTTGACACTTTAGAGGTTATGACAAGTTGAAGTTGAACCCATGTTTTATTTTTGCGTTAAACCTTTATATGACATTGTCAGGAGATGACATCTGCAGATAAGTGTTTCAAACAATTTGGACCCAGATCAGGCCCAACATTCTGTCCGGACATGATCTGGGTCCAAACTGTTTGACACTTTAGAGATTTTGAAAAGGTGAAATTGAACCTATGTATTTTAACTTTGCAGTACCTCACATTGTACAGTGTAAACATGACCTATAACCTCAAAAAATCAATAATCCAATGGGAGTCTTATGTATCTGTCTTTGTTTACGTCCACAGCATGGAAGTTTATCTGCACAGTGTGTAGTACTGTTTGTGTTAAACCTTAACATGTTATTGTCATCTGCTGATAACCCTTTCAAGTAATTTGGACCCAGATCAGGCCTGACATTCTGCCTGCACCTGATAGGGGTCAAAACTATTTGACACTTTTGAGGTTATGACAAGTTGAAATTGAACCAATGTATTTTAACTTTGATTTAAACTTTAATATGACATTGTCATCTGCTGATAACCATTTCAAACAATTAGGCTCTTAATTCTCTCATTTGGAAATTATTGAATTACCGAACAGAGGAAAATTCCTCTGTTCTAAAATTGGTAATATTTAAGTTATTACAAGAATGTCAAACAAGTTGGGCTCTGAGTTCTGGACGTCACTATAGGCATCTGTAGAGCTAGTGAACAGAGGAAAATTCCTCTGTTCTAAAACTGTAATTAATGTAAGACAGAAATATTGAACAAAGCAGGCTCTTAATTCTCACAATTAGAAATTGTTGAATTACTGAACGGAGGAAAATTGGATATATTATAGGTTTTTACTAGAATGTCAAAAAAGTTGGGTTTGGAGTTCTGGAAGTCACTATAGGAAATTGTAGAACTACTGAACAGAGGAAAATTCCTCTGTTGTAAAATTCACTACTTTTATTGATTGTCAAGAAACTGAATGGAGAATGTAGGAAAATTCCTCTGTTGAAAATTGGAAACATTTAGTTATGATGGATATTTATGTTAAGATGGAAATGATAACAAACAGGGTTCTTCATTTTCATTATAGGAAAGTGGGTTTTTATTTTCGCAATAGGAAATTTGTTGAATTTCCGAATGGAGGAAAATTCCTCTGTTGCAAAATTGGTTATATTTAAGTTATGACTTGAATATTAAACAAGTTGGACTCAGAGCTCTTGAAATCACTATAGGAAATTGTCAAACTACAGAACAGAGGAAAATTCCTCTTGTAAAATTCACTCCTTTTATTGACTGTGGAGATACAGAATTGAAAACGGAGGAAAATTCCTCTGTTGAGAATTGGAAACATTTAAGTTATGATGGATATTTATGCTAAGATGGAAATGATAATAAAAAGGGTTCTTCATTTTCATCATAACAAAATGGGCTCTTAATTCTCGCAAAAGGAAATTGTTGAATTACCGAACGGAGGAAAATTCCTCTGTTGGAAAATTGGATATATTTTAGGTTTTGACTAGAATGTCAAACAAGTTGGTTTCGGAGTTCTGGAAGTAACTATAGGAAATTGGCGAACTACTAATCAGATGAAAATATCTCTGTTGTAAAGGTCACTCCTTCTATTCTTTGTCGATATTCTATAGAATAGAAAACGGAGGAAAATTCCTCTGTTGAAAATTAGAAACATTTAAGATATGATGGATATTTATGTTAAGATTGAAATGATAGCAAACGGGTTTCTTCATTTTGATTATAGGAAAGTGGGCTCTTAATTCTCCAAATAGGAAATTGTTGAATTACCGAACGGAGGAAAATTCCTCTATTGGAAAATTGGTAATATTTAAGTTAGGACTAGAATGTCAAACAAGTAAGGTTCTCAATTCTGGAAGTCACTATAGGAAATTGTCGAACTTTTGAACAGAGGAAAATTCCTCTGTTGTAAAATTTTCTCTCCTTTTATTGATTGTCGAGATACAGAATGAAAAACGGAGGAAAATTCCTCTGTTGAAAAGTGGAAAAATTTAAGTTATGATTAAGATGGAAATGATAACAAACAGGGTTCTTCATTTTTGTTTTTGGAAAAAGGGCTCTTAATTCTCGCAATAGGAAATTTTTGAATTACCGAACGGAGGAAAATTCCTCTGTTGGAAATTGGTAATACGGACATGAGCCAATGCCGAAGGCATCGGCTTATGTCCGCCTATAGATTAATGCGTTGTGCCTGTTTTCTACGGAATTGGCCGAAGAGTTCCGAATGTATGCAACCCTATGCAAGTTTGTTTCTTTGTGCCAATCTCTAACTTTCTCGCGAGAACAATATCATTTCCGGTGACTGGTTTGCATTTAATTCGTCCTGATAGCATATGAAAACGTAAGCTGGTGCGGTATAAAAAAAATGGGTACCGGTCTTCTGTTTACCTTCCGGTAGCGTTCGTGTAACAGAAAGGAAACTTCCCATCAACAACAACAGGTTTTCTCAAGTTAAACAGAAAATTCCAATTGTTAGATACTCTCAAATGATGCCCAACACCCAGAAGACAATACAGCTGGTTGGTATAGCCCGATCACTGCCGATGATGGCCCAACATTGAATTTTTTTAATTTGAAATTTACCGGCTAGATAACTTCATAGGTCATGTAGGTGACAAGCAATACAAAGTATTTCCGGATAATCCCTGTGTATCCAACCGAGAGGGGGATATATAAGTTGATCCAACTCGCGTCCCCTAACAGCTGAGGCTAAAGAATGCTGCCTTGGTTTTTTATTTTCCAGGGGACCCGGACCAGTATTATTAATTTGAAACCCCCTATATTTTTGTGATTTTCAGGGGGGGGGGGGTCAGGAATTCCTCTCCCCCTCTGGATTAGTCCATGATGTCTGAAGAGTTTCATATGCTGAAGACCTTGCGGCCTGAACAGAAATGATTGGGGTTAGGGGATGTGGAGCAAACTTACCCAATACCCGTACACGAAGGAGCTGGCAATATGGATCAATAACAATATTCCCCCATGCATTCGTCCCGATTTTTAGGCAAGCATATAGATGTCTG
Source organism: Loripinus fragilis (assembly GCA_964019695.1). Taxonomy (NCBI): domain Eukaryota; kingdom Metazoa; phylum Mollusca; class Bivalvia; order Lucinida; family Lucinidae; genus Loripinus; species Loripinus fragilis. The sequence goes on from OZ026529.1 coordinate 50,572,006, forward strand.
AGATTGTTTTGATTGTCTCCCTTGTTAAAAAAAGTTTGGTCACGAACAGGAGAAAGAAAGTTACAAAGTGAATAAATGGTAATTTGTTTAATCTATTTATGTTTTGCACAGCAGAGAATTGATAGTTTAAGGCCATGTTTTGTTATAAAACAGTTTGCTTTTTTTTCTTTTCCTCAAAATGTGTTACTTTGTGTGACAAAACCGATTATTGTTTGTCACACAATTTCGTGGCAATGTTTACATCATGATGAAAGGAAAACAAAAGGGATAGATAGTAAGTAACCGGCAGAATATGAGGGATTTTATTGTACCTATGTCTCTTCTTTCATCAGCAAAAAGGCATTTATTTGGAGAATATTTAGCTCATTTTGAACAATCTTTGCTACAAACACCAACATACCCTGTCAAAATGCATGTCAATAAATGGGCGTAGACAGAAAAGGAGGAACAATACTATTAGGGACGGGTGGAACATTGAAACCTTCAAGGAACCGGCAGTATTAAAGAGAAAATGAGGAATAATACCGCTAGGGGGGATGGAACATTATAGAAGACTAATGGAGGACCCGGCAATAAGGAACAATTAAATATTGATAGGGAAGGATGCCAGAAACATTAGAGAAAGATAAATGAGGAAAGAGAAATTTTGTAAACCATATTTTCCTAAACGAAACATATGTTGGTTGTACTCAAAAGAACTGTCTCAATGGGACGGTTTTATTAAGTAGTGAGTACCCTAGTTCTGGGACCATAACCTAGTTTGTAAGTTTCATCATGGGACAGAACAAAAAAATCCTTTCTTAGGCCTAATCTTAGGTCTATGAGTACCCAAGCATATTTTAACATGAATCAGAAAAAAGCTACAATTTTATGCATAAAAAGTTTCTTAATCTTGACCTATGATAATGAACCGTTTTTTAGGGAATGCTATTTTAATTGAACATATGTTGTTTATGTTTAGTTGTCAGTTGCAGACACCAGTGGAATAGAAAATTGTTTAGAAATTGGCAAAGATCACAATTTTAACATACAAGGGAGGACCTTTCTTTAAGACAAACCCATTGAGAAGTGAGAAGATACAAGCTGTGTCTCATTTCAAATGTTGCAAACTTTTCTTAAGAAGCTCAGATTTTGACAAGTTGGTATAGTCCAATTGGCAGTTCAGCCTCGGGTTATCATATGAAAGCACCTGGAGGTATGTCTGGGTTCGAACCCCAGTACTAGCAGTCTGATCTGATGCTTTGTTTTTATTCAAAAATATGAAAAACATAAAAATGGTAAAAAATTCAGTCAAAATATAACATTTTTGAGAAGCATTTAGGAAGTGAAAAAAGTTGTCTCCCTTGTAAGTTAAGGTTTAGAATTAAAAGCCAATCTCTGAGGAACAAAATTCAGAGTTAAAGTGATTGATAACACTGCTTTAACGAAATCTAGTCATTTCAACACAATTAGCTTTCATGTTGTAATAGGAAACATACTCACTCTTTGAGTGAGGGCTCCAGGTTCAAATCCTGGTGAAAGTACAAAGTTGGGCAGCTGGAAACTGATTTGGAGGAATCAATTATAGTAACAAAAATAGAAATCTAGCCAGTACAACAAAATATGCTTCCGTGGTGTAAAAGAAAACATACTCACTCTTGGAGTGAGGGTTCCAGGTTCAAATCCTGGTGGAAGTAAAAAAAGTTGGCAGCTGGAAACTGATTTGGATGCTTCAATTATATTAACAAAATTTAATAGAAATCTAGCCAGTACAACAAAATTAGCTTCCATGGTGTGATAGAAAACATACTCACTCTTGAAAAGCATTTAGGAAGTATGAAAAGTTTTCTCCCTTGTAAATTAAGGTTAAGAATTAAAGGCCAATCTCTGAGGAACAAAACTCACGAGTTAAAATAATTGATAATCTTTGATTTGATCAAACTGCAAGAGGTTTTATACATGTGCCCCAATAAAAACAGTAATCTTCTGTGTTTAAAGTGGCCTTAAAAGTCTTTTTCTCAAAATAATTTCAAACAGAACGATTTTATCTCAAAAAGCCACTAAACTAGAACCCTAAAACTTATGATATGAAATAGGCCCAGATGTGATAACTGTCTAGTGCTAGATCTGAAAATTAAAAAAAGGGATCAGTGCTAGCCATGTTAATGGGTAAAGCCATAAGCCATACATCAGCAGATGCTTAAAAACATGGTTGCGTTTTAAAGATTATTCAGGATTTTGAGGCTGACTTTCCATAGAAGTCAACCTAAAACACTGAATTAGGCCGATTGAAGTAGCTTATCCGATTTCAGTTCAGTTTTAAAAGACAATTCATCACTGACCAGGTAGATTGCAAGTTTTGAGATTTTAATTTCTTAAGTTCAGGATTTTGAAAGTTTGGAACTTTCACACATGTAAATAAAATCTACCTGGTAGTCCTAGACCAGTAGAAACTAGATACATGTACCCTAACATTTAGTCATTTTGTTGGATGGAAAACTTCTGTGGCAATATCGGTCCGACTTTATGCCGATGGCATTATATCACTCAGTCAAATGTTGTTTACAATATCTTGCAGATATGCATGCTATATTGACCAAATGATGGTCAAGTATTGCCTTGCTGACTAAACTGATATCGGTCCAATAGTTGACCAATGTGTGCCCAACCAGATATCAGTCCAACTTTCACCCTATGGGCAAAATGATATCGCCCCAATAACGAAATGATAGTCAAACAATATCCATCTTATGATGGTTTAGATATTGGTTTACTAACTAGGGGTAGAAACTGTGGCATGCTTGAGTGGTCATCCCTTGTCAGGCCATTTGGGATCATCATCTTGGCTTCTCTTCAAAAAGACTTTGACTCTCTGTTGACAAATAATTGAACTCTGCTTACAGCTAAAAGGTTAGCAGGTTATCACATAGTGCCCTATTTTGTACATGTCTAGACCCAGGGGTTGGGAGGGGGGTCCCTTGAAAAGCATGTAATGACATTGTGAGCTTTTGATGCTACAGAAGTGACATAAGACCAAACTTAAAGCTTCCGTGTGCAGTCACTACCCAAACCACTGTCATTTAGGCCTAAAATAAATAAAAAAAATCTTTCAGGTTACCAGACTGCTTATGCTTATTTTTTAGTGATCATTTTTGGCAGGGGATTTCCCCCAGTTTTTGTATGATCGCCCCCCCCTACATTTAAGGAGGGTGGGTGTGATATTTTTTATATAAACCAAGAATATTCTAAAATTTAAGTAAACTACTCACTTTTTTTTTCAAATGGTAGCATTGAAACACTGATTTTTTTGTCCCTAAATCTTTTTTATGGGATTTCTCAGTTCAATCAATCCCAGGGCTCCAGATAAAAGGGGGTAAAGGGTATTTCAGCATTGATTTTTTGGAATTCAGCATTGAAAATTAAATTGAAGGGTAAATATACCCTTTGCAGTTTGAGGTTTCAGTGCTGATATTCAATTTATGTGGTGAAATCTTTTATTCTTAGTAAGAAAAAAGTAATAAATATACATCAATTGTATAAACCTTGGAAGTTTTCCTAAAAAATGCAACATGTATTTGATACAAGCAACTTTTCTTTAAAATATGTTAAGCAAATATTGGGTCTTTTTACAAGGCTTTGCATTTCCTGCAATTTGATACTTTAAATATTGAGTAAAATGCTCATTAAATTAAAAAGTAGGGTGTGAAAAACCCATTGGTCCAAATCCTTATCTCAAGTGCGGATCCAGGGGGGAGGGGGGGCAGGGGGTCCGGACCCTCCTGGAAAATCACAAGTTATATTTGTTTCAATAGGGGATAAGCAATTGGACCCCCCCCCCACTGGAAAAAGTTGGATCCCCCCCCCCCCCCCTGGAAATTGTTGGACCCCCTCTTGAACATTGAAAAATAATAGTTTTCTTTGAAATAAGCTAAGGACTAAAAAAAAAAACGTTGTCAGAGCTTTTTTGGGTCAGGCTGACCTGACCTGGACCCCCCCCCCCCCGACGAAAATTCCTGGATTTGCGCATGTTATCTAGACCACTGCAGTCTCCCCATGTAAAAACTTTTAACAAAATAAAAAATGTTTTTGTAGATCTACCTTAGATGTAAATATTTTTCTCCAATTGTGATGTTCTACGAGTCAGTCCCGATTCAGTACGATGTCGTTACGAACATTCGGAGAAAATCAACTCAATTCGGCCGGAATCGCGGAAGAATTCATTACGATTAGCAAAATAACATTAGAACATGCTTCACGAAAGTTAAGGAATCAATTACGAATCGGTTAAGAATATGGCGAATGCAGCATGAATTGGGCACGAAATAGCAGAAATCCGCCACGATTTGCCAGATTTTCTCTCACGATAGTTATAAAAAAAGGCCCATACATGCTTCGGGGGCATCAGTTCCAAAATGATTGTTCCTCGTTAAGCAGCTGTAGAATTGATCCTGCAAATTGAGTGTTGAAAACAGCTACTTATATAGCTAGAAGAAAACAACTACATTAAAGTCGAGAGGCCCAGGCCCTGACTCTATGACTGGAAAAAATATGGTAGTTTGGCATTGGCAAAATCACCAGCCATGCAGGAGTTACTGACTGATTCTGATTGTGCTCCAGAATCTGCCAAATCTGTTTCAACTTCGTGTGACGGGGGAAAATCCTTCTACTATCTCTTCCTTTGCTTTATTGCTTGGCTTAAGCTCCCGATTCCCCACGAATGAGCTAAGAGTAGCTACTTATGTCCAAAATTGCCTCCGAATTGATTACGATTCAGTTGCGATGTCCAAGATTGCCATAGGAATTGGTACGAATCCCGCATGATTTTTTTAATTGGGGAATTCGTGGCCAAAGTTTTGAATAGTTTAAAAGTTTTGAGCCGAATTCCTGATAGACCTACGAATTGCAAGAACTGACCACGGACTGTGGGAATCAGTTCTTCACGAACAGAGTACAATTCAGCCACGAATCCAAATATTTGTCAATTCGTGGGATTCGGGGCATGTGTGAATAGGGGTATAACCTGATCGAAACACACATATTCTTTTCTGTGGCCTAAGTAAAACTCAGTTAAACATTTTCTTTTTAATACAACTGGCATGATAAAGTTCAAAATGGAGCTAGAGAGATAAATGGATTGGTGGATGAATAGACAGTCAAGGAGGGAGAGAAACTTCAAAAGTGCTCATGTCTGCATCTAGGTAGTGCCTAAGTTCATATTATTTAAGTTATGAGTAGAATGTAAAATAAATCAGTTCTGGAAGTCACTATAGGAAATTTTCGAACTACTAAACAGAGGAAAATTCCTCTGTTGAAAAGATCACTCCTTTTGTATATTGTTGAGATACTGAATGTAAAATGTAGGAAAATTCCTCTGTTCGGAAATAAGATGAAAATCTGATTGTGATTAAAGGAAGACTTGTTCCATTGTCAAAACAGAGGAAATTTCCTCTGTTGTAAACCGATTTCTACTTGATATATAAATTGATATTTGAACTTTTCTTTAAACTATTAGGACAAATACACTACTTGGAACATATTTTAAGGACATCAATTTCTGCAATTTGAGCAGTCACAACAGAGGAAATTTCCTCTGTTCATAGGAAAAATAAATTGCATTGTACCATCATTCTTGTACTCTATAACGATGCAAAACTCAAATATGATTATATCCATATTTATGTTTTACTATCAAAAAAAGGGAATTCCATCGGAAAATCCCTTTTTATTTCGGAAAGAGTTTCATGTAAAATCTTCTGTGTACATGTATGCTTTTGGTACTCGAAGAACAATACCATATAGAGGATCTTATAGGGGCCTCATGTATTATGAATTTATTTAACGAGTTGAGGAAAAGAGATAAAATACGAGGCTTGCCGAGCATTTTATCTCTTTTTCGCAATGAGTTTAATAAATTTGATAATACAGGAGCACGAATGTGAGATTCTATTTATCATATCACATTAAGATTACTTTGAAATCTCATTTCTTGCGAAAAAAAAGTTCTGGACGTCATAACATTTCCCGAAAATCTGTAAACCACTATTCTTGCATAGATATCTATTCGTATAGCTGTTTACACCCATTGTCAAATGAACGAAAATCCATGTTCAAATCAGGAGATTCACGTGCTGTTTGAACATGGGTCTGAACTTGAAAATACTTGAAATGAGCCCTGCATTATTTGCATGACGTTATATACGGAACGCATTGCGGACCAGTCTGATCATTTCGCCGATGTTTTTGTTCGCGAAAACGTTGCGCACGGTTATGACGTAATGACGTTCGAAAGTACACAGCCGACGCCATTTTGTTTAGAGAAATCCAGTGTAAGAAAATGGACAATTTAATGTTTTAGCAGCGTTTTCAGTGCGAATTGAGCTGGAATAAGGTAAAATATGCAAGAATAACGATCACACATGTTTGTTTCATTGCATTAACACTTGCCGGGTCCCTCGGATGATGTTGAACACTCGGCCTATCGGCCTCGTGTTCAAACAGCATCCTCGGGACCCGGCAAATGTTAATGCATGAAAAAACATGTGTGATCCCTATAGTGGTTTATCGATTTTATTGCAATGCGTTATTTCACTCCCAGACGCAACGTCATAATTATTAGATAAATGTACATTTATTTTGTACGACATAATGCAAACAATTCAAACAACAAACGTCGTATTTATTTATCTAAAAAAAATGAATTCCAAATTAAATCCGAGTTTACATTGTAAAAATACGTGCCAGTTAAATAACACCTAAAGGGATGGCAGCCAAACTGCCACCCCTTTTTGTTGTTAACCTCAAAATATTTCTTTTCTACCAAAACCACTTATGATATATCCTTTTCCAGTGATGAATGTTTCAACATTTCTACCTTCCAGTTATAAGTGTTTCAACAGTTCTACCTATTATTGTTGTAGTTATTCCCCGAATAGAACATAGTTTTTAAGGCAAAAAGGTTACTCATTCTGCTGCAAACAAATTTGGTGTCTACAAGTAGGGTAGTCAGGAAAATTCGGACATCAGGTAAATTCGGACACACATTTGTAAACAGTGTAAATCCAGATGATACGGCTCCTTATGAGCCGTCTCATCAGGATTTTCAATGTTTGCTTAGTTAATCTAGTTAATACCAATATTTTAAATTCGCTGTCCGAATTAAGCTGTCTGTCCGAATATACCCGACTTTACCCTAGTTGCACATATGTTTTACAGCGTATTAGCTGTCGACGTTCCGCTGGATTTAAATTATAAATGGCTAGGATAAAGTCGGGTATATTCGGACAGACAGCTAAATTCGGACAGCGACCTTGTTTGTTTCATATTTCAAATATTGATATAAAACATAAATTAACTAAGTAAACAGTGAAAATGCTGATGAGACGACTCATAAGGAGCCGTCTCATTTGGATTTACACTGTTTGCAAATGTTTGTCCGAATTTACCCGATGTCCGAATTTACCCGACTTTACCCTAGCTGCTTCTTCTGTTTATCTGTATATGCTTAGATTCCTTGATAAGGACACACACGGTATTATATGTAGGGTAAAGGCGGGTATATTCAGACAGACAGCTAAATTCGGACAGCCACCTTGTTTTTTTCATAGCTCAATTATTGGAATAAAAAATAAATTAACTAATAAGCAAACCGTGAAAATCCTGATGATACGGCTCATAAGGAGCATAAGGAGCCGTCTCAGCTGGATTTCCACTGTTTTCAAACGTGTGTCCGAATTTACCTGATGTCCGAATTTACCCGACTTTACCCTATTATGATATGTTATTCTTTTCTTTTGGCCGCTTCACGAAAACCACGTCTTCGGGATTCGGGATCAAGTTAATACTAATAACATCATGCTCAGTTACATGAGGGTCTGGATGGGGTATAATGATTAGTGAATAATGGCCCTTTTTATAATGAATAGTGAATAATGAGCCAAAAAAATAATGAATAGTGAATATTGAGGGCCTAAAAATAATGAATAATCGTAGTTGTTTAATGAATTGAAGAAAAAATTAATGAATAGTGAATAATCAGATTTCTTTGCCACCTTTTTTACTGTTAATGAATAATTGGTCTTATATTAATGAATAACCCAAAATTTTAATGAGATGAATAATGGGCTAAATTTTTAATGAATAGTGATTACCAGACCCCCCCCCCCCCCCATCCAGACCCTCTTACATATATGTAGAGCATAAAAACACAACTTATGAAACACAACTTGTCGGTTGTATAAGTTGGACTATAGAAACTGCCGCCGGCTATCTCGATGTCACAATGATGCGTTACCTGTAAACATCATTTCGTGTGCAGTAAACCTGTCAATCAAATCAACAGGTGATGCTTCCACGTACGTCTCATCCGCTCACAAACATAATTGATATTGTTTAAGTGCATCTTTATGACAGTTACATGAATGCCATTGTATTTTCGTCTATTGAAGCCGGTGATGTACATGTACACATGTGTCATTGCAATAAAACAGAACGACAGAGTCGTCTAAAGAAATCTGATGACATCAGATAATAGCGTTATAATGGTTATGCATTGCATGTACGAACCATAATGTTATAAAAGTTCAAAACAAAGATTAAAACACCAATTTCCGCAAAAATTTGACCAAGGCATTTGTATATGGATGATCTTACGATTTGATTGTGGTCAGATTTTGTATACATATCCCAAATGTAAAAAAATCCCTAAAAATTAAAAACATTTCAGGCCTCAATATAAACAAAATAATAGGGCATAATAGGATGGATACTATTTTCTTAGACATCAGTTTAAACATTTGTTTTGTGTGCTCGAGAGAAGCGTCTCATATCTTTGGATTCTATGGAAGCTATCCACAGCCCAGAATGAATGAAACATAATGCTTGATATAACAACCAGAATTCAAGCCAGTTGTATAGTTGTACCATGGTTTGTCCGCCTGTACGTGGAGATAATCCGCGAGCTTTAGCGAGTGGATTATCTTCCGTACAGGTGGACGAACCATGGTATAATGTTTTATACCACCTAAATCAGCATGTGTAGACCTTGTACATTATGATATATTTGATGCCAAAGTTGTTAAGGGTGGTATAGATGTATATTATCCACCTTCTCATATACAATGTGCATTAATGTAAACTCAAACTTTTTAAATTTAACATGACTACAATTCCAGAAATCATGTTACCTCGTGACGTAACTAAAATTCAGATCACGCTTACCATTTCAGAAATCACGTGATTGTTCTAGTAACGCCCGTATGTAACGCAGCAGGCCTTCATCCCCCAGTATCTAACGGCATGTCGACCACAGGCTCTGGGCCACAGGTATCTGAAGGCGTACTCCTCAAAACGTGGCGGGCGATACACACAGCGTCTTCTGCACACATATTGAAAACAGACACCTGGTAAATATAAAAGAGACGACTTTGATAGGAGTGGGGTTCAATGAGTTCGTAGAACTAGGGGTTAAACTCACAGATTGGAAGATGACGTCACTAATAGTTTTCAATGTATTATACTAAGCATCCTTTACTTCAAAGTATTTGGCCCACTTTCTTTAAAAGCACTCTATGCCTTGGAAATGAAAGTCGCCTGTTTGATCCCAAAACATGCCTTTGCACCAGCCTTGAGCTCATCATTGTACCAAGATCTCAATCCACGTTATTTGGACGTGAGCTCTTTGGGTGTATTAATTTGATTAGTTTGTTTTTCTGTGATAATACTTTGCAATAGTTAGGAAGCCTCAGTGCAACCTTAACATTTTCTGTGTTTAAAGGGGACGGCAACCCAGATGATTATTATTTTTTGTATGAAAGATCTTAATAAACCATGAAAAATAGTAAGTGAGTATGATCAGAAAATACCACAATCACAAACTGCAGACAACCCCGTGGCACCGCGAGGAAGAGCCGCTCAACCATCACAAGACACCAGGAAGACAAATTAAGCAAAGCAATCAAGATGATTGCAATACTAGAATGGACACAAAGCAACGTACAACAAAACATAGAACAATCACAGACTCCCACAATGGGAGGAACAATAAACAAAAAGTCAACAACAACAGAACCACCGCCTCAGAACGGACAGCAGCCTAAGCCATCTAAATCGGTTGAAAAATGTGAAAGTTGTGGGCGTTTGAATATTTGCAAAAGGACTATAATGGAAGCGGCCCTATTGTAGGCTTAGTGACGTCACTCAGCCTAATTAAATATGCGTAATCTAATTAAACGACAAACCAATGGATTATTTGCATTATTCTTTAATGAAACATATTCCTTATGCATAAAGTTGCATATCTGCTGAAACACAGATGATGTGATAGTTGTGATAGCTGAAAATTAAGCAGTTGAAAAAATTCTGAAAACTAATTAAATATTCAAAATGGCGGCCAAATGTTGGCCATATTGAATTCTTTAAATGCCTTATAACTTGCTCATTTTTCAACCGATTTGATGATACTTGTATCAAAATTCATGGTTCATAGATCTCTTTCTGATAAAACATACTTATCATTAGGGTTGCTGTCCCCTTTAACAACAACATAACCTAGGGCGAATATGTTGTACCAGTAAAATGCACTTAAGACCCCAATGGCTTAGGCTGCTGTCCGTTCTAAGGTGGTTGTTCTTTTGTTGTTGATTCGTGACTCTTCCTCACGGTGACATGGGTTGATCTGTAATGTGTGATTGTGTTTTTCCTGATCATACTCACTTGCTTTTTTGTAATCTATAAATACGATCCCTTTGGAATTCCAAAACCCCGGAGGCATTTCGTTGTCTGCTGATGGTTGCCTACGAACTTTCTTAGATGGGGTGAACAAGGGCGCTTTCATTGCATGTACTCATTTTAGTATATGGATCTCAGTGGTGAAGGCAATTTTCATCTCATATTACAAGACGAGTATGGACGTCTTCTGAATTGGCATTACATGCGTACACTTCCTGATATTTTGATGTGGCTTCACCCTTTGCTGACACAAATTTCGCATGTTCAGGTTTCTGGGTACCTGGCAGATACTTTAGACATGCCTAAATGTTCATGGATTATAGAGTGGACACTTCTTAGAAATATCACAGTCTGAGGCAACTTTGGCAATTTGATTTGGCGATCGTTTAACACAAGTCTTTCATCACGGTCGATCACCTCTTGGCTGATGACATCAGCAAGGCGATCAGGCCTTGAGTCATCTTCTTAGGAGTCTCGATCACGTTTAACTTCTGCTGGCCACTTGCCACTGTGGAATACTTTGGGCTACTATCACCATACACATCTGCCATGCGCCGATGGATTTCTTAGGCGTTTGCACAACTTTATGACAGCTCTGAGCGCAATATTCTGACTTTCCATTTTGCCTATGAGTATAGGATTCCAAATAAAAGTAAGACAGAAATTGTACGTGTTAATTGAACAACTGACAAAGGTTTACAGTGCACAAAAGCACATCGTATAATTGGGCTACAAAAATGAGCCCCCCTGCATGACATTCTAGTGCATACAGGCCAAGACGACCAGCCAAAGCCAAGATGAGTCTGTGAATCTACGCAGTCGCACTAGAACCTTGCAGCTCGCAAAGATAAAAATATGATCAGGAAATACCACATTCAAACATTTCAGAACAATTCAAGGCACCGTGAGGAAGAGCCACAAACACTAGTAGTCACAAGACATCAGGAAGACGGTTAAAGTAAAGCAACCAGCTCCCTCTTCCACATCAAGATGATTACAAAACTAGGACACAAAGTACTGAATAACAAAGCAAAGACCAAACATAGAACCCCCACAAACAATGGGAGCAACAATAAACAATAAGTCAATAACACCTGAACCACCGCCTTACAACGGAGAGTAGCCTAAGCCACTTGGGGACTTAAGAGCATTTTACTGGTACCAAATCTTCAGCCTGTAATCTGTTGTTGATAAAACAAACAAAACATGTTTAAATATGGCTATGTAACTATATATTTGTTTGTTTGTTGTGGTTGTTTTAGTAATGTCGGGACTTTCGCTTGGTTGCACCAGTACTAAGCAGAGGGTAAATTGTCCCTACTCAAGGACACAGCATAATGCCCCCGGTGAGGCTTGATCCAGCGACCCCTCAATCTCGAGTCGATCACCTTATCACGAAGGAACTGCGCTTCTCTATGAAACCTAACACAAAATGATACTGTAAGCTCTTTTGTTTTAATGTGTGTTTTGTAAGCATACGTACGATACAAAATTTTCACATGAAAATCGAGATTAAATTGGCGACAACAATTATGCATTTATTTCCACCATAGGTCTAATATCTTACATCCAAACCTGAAAATGTGTTCCTTACTTTGCATGTGTAAATTTTGCACATATATTCAAACCAATAAAGTGTAAAGTTTTCATTTTCGTCAGTAAACATATACATGGCCATCTTTGTATGCTTACATTTAGTTTCACTGCTTTATTCTTTTTCAACGTAATAATTGAATTGAAAAATTGTTGACAGTGACATCATCTCAAACATACAAGACGTCTTTTTCCGTGAAAATGCATATTGAATAGCGATAAACACGTATCCACAGACGGTATATAGCATAACCAATATGTATTGATTCTACCTATATAACATGTACCAACAATTTGAAAATAGTCCACCCTTAATCAATTTGCTCGTAATTGTGTGAATAACATAAAATTTAAAGATTTGAGATTAGTTTAAATTAAAACAGAAAAGAGAATGTAATACCCTGGCATCAATAAATATTTACATTTCCACTGCGAGTCTTTAAATGAACCTTTACATTTGAGATGTCGTTCATACCTTCATGACAAATCTATTTAAGCCACACCCACATACGCGCAACTTGAGCGTGCTAACGTCAACGCCATCCAATAACGTTGCTTGTTTACTGACATTTGCGTGACGTTGAACGCATATCGCCATGACGTTAAGCGTGGAAATTTGGCGTTTTGGCTGTTCCAAACCCTCCGTTATGTTTGATTTAATTCAAAATATCTGGAAACCCTGCCAAGTTAGGTATAAATCGAAAATCGTTACTTTTCTGATAATATGGAATGTAAGTATAAGTAATAAATTCTATTTGTGGTCTGTTCATGGAATCATGAACACTTGGGTCTCTAACTTTGCACGAGACCCGATCGGGCGTCACTTACTTTGCACGAGACCAGAAGTGTTCATGATTCCATGAACAGACCAAAAATCGAATTCATTTCTTAAATGAATCACAAATAGGTCACCGCCTGAGATTTTGGCGCTGCTCGCCCTCACCCCTGCGATAAAGTAGCAGAATCTCCGTGTCGGCTTATATATGGTTCATGTAAACGATAGGCATATGCGAGTCCCTAATTCATAACATTTAACTAGTTTTCCACATCCACTTGCCAATAGCAGCACTTGTTTTAGGTTGACTATCAGCCTACGCTGGATAAAATATTTCCTTTATATAATAATAGTAACAGTTGGTCTCCCTGCCTCATACCTTGTACGGAGTTGAACTTGAGCGCCAAAAAGCTCATCACAATGAGCAGGGCGATCACCTTGGAATTCATTATGAGCTATTATCCAGTCTGTATCACAACACACTGAATGTCCGAGTGGCCACTGCGATTGTCTGAATACACAAGGAGTATAAATATCTTGGAACAGTTTTATTTAGCCTGCTGTCAATAAAACGGACATCATCATGTCTACCGCTCCAAGCGAAAAGATACGTCCAAAGTGCATGTACATGACGAGAGCGGTATCGCTATTGTTTGCCTAGTGTTTAATTTATGTGTGAAAATGCGCAGACTGTGATGTATCTTTGATTTTTTTAACTTCATCACTTGTGCTCAGTCAAATTGACTTGAATTTTGTGGAGTGTATTGTTCTTAAACGTTTGCTCTATACGATTGCCAAACATGGTGTCATATGATTTAGTTTTAATGAATCATGGATGACCCTTTGACAGAAAATAGTCGCACAGCAATAAAGAAATCATGCAAAAAATGACCGATCGACCAAGCTAATCACACATAACAGTTATCAATTTTGTCTGCTTAGTTGCCTCAAATTATTTGAAAACCAGAATATGTACGTCGTTTAAAGCAAGGTTCTGATCTAACAAAAAAACTCGTACATTCGATTTTTGGAATGTTTGTGGAATCATGAATATTTCGGGTCTCTTCCAAAGTGCGTAAAGCCAAGGGCTTCATATTAAGTTTGCAAGAGACCCGAAGTATTCATGATTCCATGAAAATTTCAAAAATTGAATTTATTACTTATATTTAAATTTTGTTATAAATACACAAAAAAGTATATAGAATTTATTTATAATTTAGGAAATCATAGTTATGTCTTTCATAAGGTTATGAACGGTTGCAAAGGTCTAAAGATTCATTAAAGGCTTGCTTTGAAATTGCAAATATACTCGGATAATAGGCTCTTATTACTCCAATCCTCATGATTTTGTGTACAATCTCCTTCCATACCTCTTGGCTCTCGTTTGTGATGTCTAGTTATGAGTTTGTTACTTTCCCATTGGTATCCTAAGTCAGTTGTGGTACTTGATTGTATCAATTCCTGATCTTTGCCCTCTTTCTTTGTTTTGCTGTTCTCTATTCTATATTATGAGTGTCATTGTTGTTTTCTATGTGCCACGGCTAAGATCTGACGGAGAGAGTGGTGTACATTTGATGCGTGTCGTGTCAACGTGCTAACTAGATATGACCTCTCGCAACCCATGGCTGTTATACAAGAGAAAACATGGTTATAAAACAGCTTTTATTTCTTATTCTCTAACCAATGTGGTACAGTTGGTGTGGAAATAGGGGAAGCTAATTGTTTATTGGGTGTTTATGGTCTTCTAGAGACGTTTTTCACGCAAGCATTTTGACTGACCAATAAACAATAACACTTTACGCCACAAAATGCACGATTAGATACATCTACTGCTTCCTTTAACAGAATGTTAAAAATGGTTTCCTCAATGTGAGTAGTATACAGATTATTGCATTTACCGGGTAAGCTTAAGGTATTGAGGATATATACTTTTTGAGGTAAATATACCAAATATATTTCACCGAGTGTGTTGAAAACATCATATTTTTCACGAGTGCGCAGCACGAGTGAAAATACTGATGTTTTCAACTCACGAGATGAAATATAATTGGTATTTTAACCGAAAAAGCATAAATTTTATTTTTATTTTATACTTTTGATAGTCTACACCCACTGAATATGGAGGTGCTAAAATGCAAATTTAAAACAAACAGTTTTTGTAAAGCCAAATAATTTTGGTACCAAAATATTTGTCATGTTCTAACTAAGGAAATGCATACCCACACTTGATGTTTTCGTTTACAAATAAGAAAGTTATTGACATTTGAAGCTCTGAAGTGAAATGCATTAAGTGACTGGAAAAGTCAGAGGTAATCCAAAAATGCTTCAGTGAAAATATAGGCTGATATCAATCAAATTATTTCACTTGTGATTGATA
This sequence comes from Loripinus fragilis, assembly GCA_964019695.1. Taxonomy (NCBI): domain Eukaryota; kingdom Metazoa; phylum Mollusca; class Bivalvia; order Lucinida; family Lucinidae; genus Loripinus; species Loripinus fragilis. The sequence continues at coordinate 50,587,455 of OZ026529.1, forward strand.
TCACTTTTATTTGTTTTTGATATACATTGGTTTCACTTCTACGTATAAAATAAACTGTCATATTATAAGAAACGCTAACAAATCGACGTCGTGTGTACTTTATCGTGGCATTTACTCTATAGCTTTTCATTATGCACGCAGAAGCCGTAATTAAAGACAAAACATCAAGGCTAGTACTTTTGCTAAGTATTTTTGTTCTGTATCAAAGGCGGATCTAGAGGGGACGGGGGTCTTGAAGCCCCTGGAAAATCGCAAGTGCTATATAGGATTCCAAAGAAATAAACGTTGGGAACCCCGACGCCCCAGAAATAACTTGGACCCCATCCTCACCCCTGAAAATTGTTGGTTTCAATAACTCATTGGACACCAAATTCTTATCTTAGCAACGTCATTTTATCCAGGCTGTCGCGCGAGAGTTTTACATTGGTTTATTGGCCATCCGTTTTTGTCGGAGTGATGTCATTACGGAATATTGCATATCAGCGTAGTCGGGAGCTTGGAGCTAACATGTATTTAAAAATAAAATTTGCCAAATCCAGTGGTTTGCAAGAACGAAAAAATGCAGTATTTGTGTGAGAATGGGCCAGAAAAATCCATCCCTCGCGATCACCGTTTGTCATCACTCAGCAAGCCTCGTGATGTCAAACGGTGATCCTCGGGGTTGATATTTCATATCCCATCATCACATGCATGATATATTCCTTTATCAGTCACCCCTAATATCAACTGAATTGTTTCAACATAACCTATAACCGTTTTCTATCTCACGGCATGTTACCTTTATCAGGTCATGATGACGTTGCACTTTTGGAATGACGTCGCTTATGACGCTAAATCAACACAGAAATAAAATTTACATTATACTCGCTAGTTTGAAGAGTGTTTAACAATGGGTAAACTGATATATAGAATACAAGGTTCGCGTCTTTTGATATTCAAGTTTACCAGGCTCTGCTTTGAGAATGCATGTTGAATCGCTCGGCAAGCCTCGCGATGTCAACAAGCGTTCTCAAAGCCTTGCCTGGTAAACTTGATATCAAAAGACACTCACCTAGTATTCTCTATATATTTAACAATTGCAATTGCCTGGTGATCTGATTCAGATCGTATTCAGATTCAGAGTCGTTTTAAATTTTCGCATGCCACATCATTTCATTCATATCAGCATGTCAACAAAACAGTTCAATTGTTACTTTTAGTAGCAACATAAGGAGTGCCAGCGTAGAAACAACAATTGGTGTACATGGCATACCCAAATGCAGTTGTTTCATTCATTCTACTCCCTTTAACACTAAGTGTCACCATGGACTATCGATGCAAGCTACGCACACGTGTTAGACCATTCTTTAAAGCTGCATTGTGTAACTATAAAAAAGATTCGAAAAAAATATTTTCTTTTTAAATAATTTGTAAAACTAGAATTAAGGTATGTTGTCAACATAAATCTCATTTCTAAAGCTGAAAACTGCACGGAAAATGAATTATCTTACAAACACAGGTGTTTTTTTTTTTTGTTTGTAATTGTTTGCGTCCCTCCAATAATTCTAGACAGTTAATTTTTAACATAAATGCTGTTGTTTTGGCACTAATAATTTGTTAATTATTACGAAAAAGGTAAAATGTATACCTGAATGTTAGTATGTTTACTGTGTTCTTGAAAAATAGAAACATTATTTCTAAAATACAAAGATCAAAAGTTACAGACTATGCAACTTTAAAAATACATACAAGCTCTGGTTGGGACTTCACTTGACTTCCTTCTATTGCGTAGCCGAGTACGAAATTGGCGACCCGATAAGGTTATTCAGTTATTGGTATTGGCCTAGATTATTCACCAATAATGAACTATGTGTCACCACATGGGTGGTTCGAATATGGACAAGTGAGATACCGGTCATAAATGATGACATGGTGACTCTGAACTGAAATAATATATATATAATACAGTAAATAATACGTCTATTACGATATAGATATACAGCCAACATGCTCAATGTTGAATGTATTTATATGTTTGATTTGATTCTTTACGTCTCATCAACAATCTTTTAATTAAACAGGGACGGATCTTCCTGGGTGGAACCAGTACTAAGCTAGGATAATTGTGTCTTGCTCAAGGACCACAACGCAGTGACGCCGGTGAGGCTCGTCGGTCTCGAGTCAAGCACTCTACCACTGAGCCACTGCGCTCCCATGTTGAATGTATATATGCTCAATCTAAGACTTGATGAAGTCCAATTTGGTGGGGGAGAATGTTGCGGGGCTAGGTATTTAACACTTCTACTTCCTTGTGGTAGAGGCCGGCTTTTACAGCAACGTGGCAGAATTTTTTGCCTGTAAATCCAGCGACCTGGGTTCGATTCCCGGCTGGGGCAGGTAAAATATTTTCGCTCTACGACACAAACACTAACTGCATGTACCGTTACATCTATGTCACGTCACTTACATGTATATGCATGAGCACTAGTATGCCTCAGTTCACTTGCATATAGCCATTGAACAGCGAAGTTGTGGACTTCGCTTCGCTGTACTACTTCAACGTCATAGACGTATTATTTAATATATTTTATGTGGATTATTTCAGATATGTAGGTTTAAATGTTTTGGTATTAATAAATGAGATTTAGGATAAGCTAACTTAGTGTTTAGACATTTTGATATTTAGATATTTCGATATTTTGTAATGGGATTTGCAAGAGGTGTTCGTTTGTCATTTTATTACAAATCCGTACTCATATTCATTCATATTGTATTCTATGTCATTTTCCTTGCTTTTCATCAAGTCTTAAAGTGAGCATATACACGGGTGGTAATGTCGTAAGGGGCGATCAAAAGGTATGCAAACGGTCGTCTTACGAGAGCGTCCAGATATGAATGACGGGATGAAAATAAAACGAGCAAAACATGTAAGTTAGCGACTTCTACATTTATTTCAATGTTTGCAGATTAATATTCAGAAATCAGGCAATGCTATTCCCAATAGTTATCATTTTTGTGTAATGGGAAACAATAGCGGAAGTTTAAAACCTAGTAGTTAGTCTAAAAATCAATTTCTCCTGGACGAGGGTGTGTTGATTTTTTGGTTTTGATCTTAAATAAACATGGTTTAGGGGCTTTTTAACATGTTTACTGGCAGGTTTAGTGACACAAATATACTTTACATGAATTTTCTTTTATGCCTTAATAGTGTTTAGTAAAAATCGGGTTTAAAATGTTGAAATAGACTAAATAGAAAAAAAATCAACACTTACGACATTGGCTCCCCCTTACGAGTCAGTTAACCCTTACGAGCCAGTATGGTAAACGCCTTTCATCTGATAGACAACGGATTAATCTTAATTGTCTGCTAGAAAATTCTTGGTCTAGCGCTTGTCCATTATCCATACATGATAAAGGGTCTCAATGGGGTACCTTTGAAATCGCTAATCAGTAAAATTTGGGCCCCATAGATCGCTAATTTGTAAAGTTATGCCCACAAATCGCCAACTAGTAAAATTGAGGCCCCCAAATCCCTAATTACTTAAATTTTGGCCCCAGAAATCAGTAAATTTTAGGCCCAAAAATCAGTAGACTGTCTGGAGGCATTTACGAGGTGGAATATTCAGAATAGCGTTTTTCCATCCAGTTCGTTAACTGATTAAACTCGCCACTGTGCTATTGGGTATTTCTTTGCCCCCAAATCGCTTATCATTATATTTTAAGCCTTAATTCGCTTACCACTAGAAGCTCTCATTCCCCTATTGGTTAAATTTACCCTAAAAATTCGCTTACCGTTAAATTTTAGGGCCATACTTTGTTAATAAGTAAACCCCACTGATACCCTCATGATATGCACTTGAAATTAATCATCTGGGGCCGATTGCATGACGAAAGTTTCTTTTAGTCTCGACTAAGGCCTAACACGGTGCTTGCTAGCCTCCAGTTTAAATCTGGTTTGCATAACGAAAGGTGACCTTGAGTTTAACTATCCTCAGTCTAACTATCCGAGGGTAAATTATCCTTGAGGTTAAATTAGTCCAGAAATGTTAGTCTTAGAGTAGGACAAAATTGAAGGTTATTTTCTTTAATGCACCGATTTTTGTCATGACAATTCCAGCCTAAAACGTTTATAATATATCTACTGGACGAGACATTTTCCAATTATAGGGATGTACGGTGATTTTTTATTCAAATAATAAAAGATAATTGTAAAAGCAAACAGTACAGTCCCTGATCAGACGCCACATTATACGGCGTCTGATCTGGGTCTGCACTGTATGTATATATGCGCATGCCTACATCCGTGCGTGTGTGTATGGATATAAATGTGCCTCTGCGTGTGCATGCTTGTGTGCGTGTGTCTGTCCGTTTAGTATATGTTTGTATGTATACGTCTGTGACTATTCTTATGTCTAACTTCTAACTTCAAATGTTGGCGTGCATGCGTTCGCATGTACGCAAATAGACCAACATAGATGTTAGATTCTAGATGAAATAAGTTAGAGGTTATAAAAAAAAGTAACGGACATACGTATATACACAGACGCACGCACGCACATGCATGCATATATAGAAACACAAATACAGACATATATACATACATATTTACATACAGACAGAAATACAAACAGACTGACAGACAAGCACATGTGCGCCTGTACGCACTCGTACGCACGCATCATACGTACATTCATATAAGCATACACATACTCATTCATACATGTACATGCATGTACATACAGACAGATATACGCATTTGTGCCTGCGCGCGCATAATCACGCATGCGCGACCGCATGCACTACAAAAAAAACATCACATTTAGAAGTAAGAAGTTAGATGTAAGAAAAGTCAGGGACGTTTAAATATATACACATTTATGCAGGCATGTACCCAACACAGACATACACTCAAACCCATACACACGCGAACGGATGCACGCACGTAAGAGCATGCAAACAGAAAGACAGACACACGGATGCCTGCGCGCATGCCGAATGCATGACTACATTCATACCTACAGACGGACAGGTACACGGCTGACTGCCTGCGCACACACACGCACAAATGCATACGTACGTAAGCATGTACATAATACATACATACCTTTTGTTTGTTTGATTTGATTCTTTACGTTCCGGTCAATAGTTTTTCAGTTATGTCGGACGGATAGATCTTCTTGGGTTGAACCAGTACTAAGCAAAGATTAAGGGGTCTAGCTCAAGTACACAACGCAGTGACGCCTGTGAGGCTCGAACCCGCGGCCCTCGGTCTCGAGTCAAGCACTCTACCACTGAGCCACTGCGCTCCACATACATACATACATACATACATACATGAGGCACTCCCCCCAGGGAGGGTCTATGCTCCTTTGCTCCCTAAAAATAATGCATTGATCTCTCCAAATTCATGAAATAAATTCCTCAGCTCTCTGAAAGTATTTCGCCTGTGCTCCCCAAATAAAATCCCTAAAATTAATTCAGCTTCTCCCCAAATCCACCCAAATATAGAATTACATACCAGGCGCTTAGGTAGCCCTGTAACAATGTTGTTTCACACTCGTACTATGGGGGTCCGGGGGCATGCTCCCCGAATTGTTTTTCTAAAAACGGTGCGATCTGGTGTATTCTGAGTATTCCAAAGCATGTAATTATCAATCTAAAAATCAACAACGTTAAGGATAATAAATTAAAAAAAATTATTGACCATATTTTTCTCCAATATAAAAACCAAGGTTTTCGCATCTTAGTATGAAAATGAAAATAACTACATTTGCATTTTAAAAGTGGGGTCTGGGGAGGCAACAACCCTCACCCCCCCCCCCCACACCCCCCCATAGAAGCCAAACATTTTTTTTAAATCAAACAAAGTGGAGGCATTTCCTTTAAGGTAAGATTCATAAATTTACTTTTTTACTTTTTGCAGGGCTCCCTAAATCCCTAAAACCATGAGCTTGCTCCCCAGCTCCCTAAAATTATTACCAATGCTCCCTGAAAATAAATAGCCCTTCTCCCCAGATCCCTAAAACCCCTGGGGCCCATACATATGTCCATATGTAAGCATGCATGCATACATTCATACATGCAAACAGACAGACAGACATTTTATTTTTTTATTTTATATTTATCTTGTACGTTCAACGGACAAGATAACATCTTGTTTATACCAGATCGTAAGCAATGAAAAAATTAAAATAAAACTTAAATAAAATGTCCCTACTCGGGTTTCGTATTGCATCCATGTATTTTAAAGCCGGTTTTTAAAAATACTTTTTGGAACATGAATGGAAAAGTGGCATTTTTTTAAAGTTTTAACTTTTGTATTTAAGAAAGTGCAGAGACGACCTTAATTTTGTCGTTCTGTCTGCCTATGTCTTGGGAAACTGTCTGGACCCAGACCAGGCCCAACATAACGTCTGATGATTTTCCAAATATATTTTGTTTTTGAGAAATATCCATTTTGAAGAACTAACCTATGCTTCCAGTTGGTAACTACATGTATCTAGCTCTTAAGCTCTGGTGACACTGCGCATTTGAGCGGCTCGTCTGGCGCTAAGAAAATACATTTAGGGCCGAGTGCATGACGAAACTTTAATTTAGTCTAGTCTAAGACTTAACAGGGGGCTTGCTAGCGCCCCGTTTAAACCTGGTTTGCATAATAAAGGGTTGCCAATACTTGAAAATAAGCATGACATTTTCATAAGCATGACAGTTTCAAAGTTTACCCCATCCCCTGACTCCTTAGTCGGGTTCAAATGCCAATCATTTAAATTTCTCAATAACTAAGTCGATTGTCAATATTTTTACCGAATCTATCCAGCCTTTTAGCAGGTAGAGGAATAAAAGATATGAAACATATTAATGGGATTTTAGTTTGAAGCCCTTGGTTTGATCCCCCGTGTGAACATAGTGGGTAGAGTTGAGGCACAAAATTCAACTTTTTCGAAATATGGTCATGTTGCATATCAAATTCAAGGGAACGACGTATACAGTAACATGGAAGCAAATATGTGCTGCCATATTCAAGAATTTCATAAAAAATCACCATATCCTTTCGCTTAAACTACCCCCCTGGCAGGTTTAAATTTCTCGAGGTTTGTTGGATAATTTAAACTCAAGGTTAGCCAAAACTGGTTTTATGCAATCCATCGAATTAAAGGCTTAACCTGAGACTTGTTAAACTTGCTTCATGCAATCGACGGCCATTAACCTTGAGTTTAAGCTTAACGTTAACCTGAGACTTGTTAAACCTGACTTTATGCAATCGACGGCTGTTAACCTGGAGTTTAAACTCAAGGTTATCTTTAAACTTTTGTCATGCAATCGGCCCCTAATCTTTAAAGCCTTCGGCAAAGAATAAAATGCTTTTGAGACTGTTTTCTGTTGTTCTTTGTGTAAAGAAGAGTAAACGAGGACAGTAGTACTGCATGGTTTGAAACCATTACGAGAGCAACCATGTGATCAGAATTCAAAATAATTCAGAAGAATTGATTACTGAATGATCTGGTTCCAAACTAGCGAAAACATTACACATCAAAGACATGGCAACCAGGGTGCTTCTTTACCTTTACAAGAATCTTAAAGCATCTTCTTTGAAATAATGATCAGAATTTAAAAAAATAACACTAATTCCGCCTCTACAAAATAGCGAAAATGCTATAAACGATTATGACCTTTCAAAAACGTGGCCACCAGGAGGCGTGACTTATTGAAGAAAGGAAAAATTCAAATATCTTCCCTTAAAGCAACTCACATTTACAAAAGTCATGAAAACTTGGATTTTATAACCCCCTCCCCTTTATTTCTCAGTTTCCATCTTCAAACTGGGTACCCATTTTTGACCAAACTGAGTGAATGCATTGACTTTTTTCGAAGAGTAAGATGCACTAAAATTTTAAGGATAGGTGGAACGTTAAACGCCTTCTTTCTGCGCATACGCACGAACAATGCTAAGATATTCGACGTGTGACCTAAGATGTGTTTTACATATGTTGTGTATGTATGTAGCGACATTTCAATGTCCGAATGCTATCTTGGATCAATGGAGAGGTGGGGGAGAGAAGCATCTAAGACTGAACTGAAAGACATGTTTCAACTTTCCAAAGACAAACGTTATGTTTCTTTGCAGTTTACGTACACATAAGCAGAAAGAAGATATTACACGTTTTGATTCAAAGGGCACTTCTATCCATTCCTTAATAATTCAGCACATTTACACTTTGAAAAAATAGTACTGCATTCATGGTCGAAACGGCACCAGGCTTAAGGATGGCACATTAGGTGGGGGGTAGAATAGCAAGTTTTCAAAACTTTGTAAACGGCGAGTTGCTTTGAAACATATTTTGATGGTTGACTCAGCGGGGACGAAGACCTTGTGCATACCAAAAGGGCAATTTGTTTGAAATAAGGATTATCAATATAGGATTTTTTGTTTGATTTTGTTTAATTTGATTCTTTACGTCCACTCAACAATCTTTCAGTTAAACAGTGACGGGTCTTCCCGGGTTGAACCAGTACTAAGCTAGGATAAATGTGTCTTGCTCAAAGACCACAACACAGTGACGCCGGTGAGGCTCGAACCCGCAGCCCCTAGGTCTCGAGTCAAGCACTCTACCACTGAACACTGCTCTCCCGAATCAAGATTGAAGTAGAATTGAACATTTCAACAACATTTGCCTGATCATGTCAGAAAGGGACAACATGAAGTCCTTCTTTTAACAAAACAACAACACACGTCCCCTTGATAGATGTATTCGCAGTGTTTAAAACGTCCCACCAACAACTATGGTCATATGGAGACTGGACCCATGCATAAATTCTCATCCGACAGACTGGTGTAGCTGGGAATCTAACCTGCTGCTCCAGGTTCATCTGCTACACCACGGCAGCTCCTAGATGTATGAGGTGATGGTTTAAGCAGACCCGGAGAAAAATATAAACTAAACAATAGCCCTAGGCAAGTGCTAGCAGAGGAGTTGGGGTATAGGAAAGAGTCTGTATACCCCACCCCCAAAACTATTCCCAGTCTTAGCCTTAGCCTAAGAGTGGACCAAACATGACCTTCACCCCCCCCCCCCAAAAAAAAAAAAAATCCCATTTAGTAGCCACCCACACACCCCTCCCACCCCCAGCAAAAAAACAAAAACAAAAAACGAATAAACAAAGAAAATCACCAAGTGTGGACATGCACATCGGTTGGGGTGGTGGAGGGGGGTATGCTATATTCAAAAGTTTCCATCTACAGTATTAGTTCCCCTCTTAACTATGCATTTATAGCACGCACCCCACCGAACACACACACGCACGAAATATAGCTTACCCCCTTCCCAAAAGTATTCCTATCTTACCTTAACCTTAATGAGAGCCTAAAATGACCAAACATCCCCATTAAATGGCAAACCCCTCCCCCACTCCCCACACCTCACAAGACAATTATAATACTATTCAAAACTTCGTTGATGTCAAAATCGGGTTGAACCAGTACCAAGCAATTAATCAAGTATTTGTTTGAAGCCACAACGCAGTGCCTTTGCTGAGGCTCGAACCCGCAACCCCTCGAGCTCACCAATAAGTCACCGCGCTCCTCAATATAATCAACTTGGAATTGAGCCTTACCATGCAAAAATGCGTCTTATGGATTTCTAGGCCGACCAGGTAAAATTCAAACCAGCCTCCTCAGCCACAGAAACAAGCTGCATCATTGACATTCTAGATTTAGCATGATAAAGCTGGCTTTAACATCAGTAGATATCCTGCTATCAAAGAAGCGAAATAATGGATGCTGTTCAGACTGCGCAGGCAGGCTGATCTGCGCCTTTGTTGGTCGCAATTGACATTAAGCAGGTTTTCACACGACAGGGATAAATTGAATTCATATCAGTGACACGTCATGCACTACAACGAGAATATTTTCTAAAACATATCTGTTCTACTGTTCTCTTTCAACTATCCAAGTTTATTTGTCTTGTAAAGGGCAATCATAGTGTTAGGGGCAACCAATGTCGTAAGGGGTAATGGACACCAAAAACTCGAAGCAGACACAAAGTGACGCGGTGAAGATGGTGTATATGGCTTATGCTTGAAAAATAAGTTGAAAAGGATATGATTTTTTTACAAAATAAAGCATTTAAGAACATTTATTGAACAGAACACCTTCATTAGCAACCACTAAAATGATATTATGGGTTCACCTTACTCAGGAGAAAGGATATCATTCATTAGATGTAAACTTTCTTACGTCAGATTCTTTTGCCTCTTGTACAGAAATGGACATTATTGGGAATAGCATTCTCCGTTTCCTTATATTAGGCTCCAAAACGGTAAAAACAGTTAGAACAGGACTACTCACATAGCTGATTCCATTGTTTATTGCTCCCGTAGCTCATGTCCGGGTGATCTCGTAAAGATTTCATTTGCATAACCGTTTGATTGCCCCTTACGACATTACCACCCGTGATATATGGCAAGCAACATTGAGCATGTTGGTTGTATATCTATTCATTGTAGTGCACTTTGTACAGCAAAGTGGTGGACTTCGCTGTACTGCTTCAACGTCATAGACGTATTATTTAATATATATTATATATATCATTTCAGTTCAGTGTCATCATATCATCATTAAAGACCATCGTTTTTTTTTTGTATCTCACTTGTCCATATTTGAACCACCTGTCCGGTGACATGCTTCCCCGAATATTGAGCGAAACTGATAGAAAACGCTATTATTATTATTGGTTTATACATGTACCTCAGACTGCCTAACAAACTTATTATAAATGCAACTAAACTTGAAAGTAAGATGTAAAGTGTAGAAATACAGACTACAAAAGTATGTTTCACAATTTTTATCTGCAGCTCCTTTCAGTATTGTTTTTATTTCAAATCAGAGAACACATTGTGAACCCATATATCATGAGTCATGTATAACAGGTATAATGACTGTCATGGCCGGCTGGAAACACAGAAACACAGGTCCGTTTGTATATATGGAGTTGTTGGATCAATTTATTTCGCTACTGTCCTGCCAGCCAAAAGTGACAGTGACGAAATGTTTTGTTTACAAAGTTTTGAGGGACTTGTAATCGATAAGCTCAAGTGGTGTGTAAAAGTTAATGCTTGATTTAGGAATTGTAAACAAAATATTACGTCACTGTCACTCTTGGTTGGCAGGACAGTACCTATCTACATAGTGTATTAATATCACTAGCGACAAACCCAAAAATTACATCGACATGCCCTGTTATTATAGTTGACCACAGAAGAAGGAAGAATGACTTTCGTTTTCAGTGTTAATTTTGATTAATGACAACACTAGAGCAAATGAGAAGCTTATTTGAAAATAGCAGTTGTACAACAAGATATATCTTTAAACAATATTTAGCGGCATTTGCACTATCTGACCTAGGAGAAAACTCGTACCGTCTGATCAAAGGTTTTGCTGTAAATCTGAACACAGTCATTATATAGCTACTCAAAGAATAGCATCAAATATTGACATAATTTCATTAATAAAGCTCTACTAATTTAATTCAAAAGGGTCTGGATGGGGTATAATGATTCGTGAATAATGGCCCTTTTTATAGTGAATATTTGTGCCAAAAAAATGAATAGTGAATAATGAGGGCCTAAAAATTAATGAATAATCCTATTTTTTTAATGAATTGAAGAAAAAATAAATGAATAGTGAATAATCAGATTTCTTTACCACCTTTATTACTTTTAATGAATAATCGATCTTATTTTAATGAATAACCCAAAAGTTTAATGAGATGAATAATAGGCTAAATTTTTAATGAATAGTGAATACCAGACCCCCCATCCAGACCCTCATTCAATACATTGGGAATCAGTTACCTCTCATATTAACTACATTGTTGCACGTTACTTGATAGACGTTGTCTATCTCACGATATTATACAATTATTGACTAATGAGGCATTGGATATGATGTGATATCGACCAGAGAATACCAATATTGACCGAGGCGAAGCCGGGGTCAATATTGGTATTCTCTGGTCGATATTACATCATATCCAATGCCTCATTAGTCAATAAATGTTTTATTATATAACATTTAGAGAAAGATGTACAGGTATCATTGCGTCTGGAAAAATACTGAACTTATATACAAGTTTTGGGACAGTCACGCATTTAGCAGAAACAGTGCAGACCTAGATAAGACCACCCTTTTATTTTATATATGTCGTGCATGAGAGTCATCATTCAACATTACTTAAATAATTCAGACATGTACACGCCTCGCCTGTAGAGCCAATGTTAAAATAGTGTGATAAATCAAACAATGATTCACAGCTATGAAAGCGCGGGGAAAATGTGTGATAGCTGACGTCATTTGTTACTGGAAAATGACGTCATTCATGGCGTTAGACGGTGTACGCTCGAAAGACGTTACAAATACATGTAAACGTATGCGACGTGGTCTAAGTATTGGCGGGAGTTCTTCAGAGCAAAGGCGGAAAGTTGGAAGAAGCTGAAGACTTCAAATTTGTTTTCATCGTTTATTGTGCAATAAAATCGTAATAGATCGGCTCCAGTGCGTGATTTGTTGCGTTCTCGGCAACTACGATAGGATTATTAGCGACGCTTTCGAAAAGCAGAGCCAGAACGGAAAAAAGCACAAGGTGTCTAATTTTAGTAACTAATATTCACCAGCAAGCGCGCGCAAGCCAGTGAATATGACAATATATAGACTGGCCACGTGAGCGCTCTAAGCCAATGAAAATCGGTCTTTCAACTAAGTTATATAATAAATGCCTTTATCAGGTCATGATGACGTTGCACTTCTTGAATTGCGTCGCTAATGACGCTGAATCAATACAAACATCGAAAATTACGCCATAATCGCTAGTTCGAAGAGTGAAATAATGGGTAAACTGATATTTGCGTCTTTTGATATCACGTTTACCAGGCTCGGCTTTGAGAACGCATGTTGAATCGCTCGGCAAGCCTCGCGATGTCAACAAGCCTTCTCAAAGCCTTGCCTGGTATACTTGATTTTAAAAGACACTCACCTAGTACCACCCAAAAAACTGTCACTTGAAAGCAACAGACTATAAGACATCAGTGAATCTCAAATGTAGAAGTAGACTATATTCAAGCAACTAGCAAAGGCTCTGATCAGACTGCGCATATGCGCAGGCTGATCTGAGGCTTTGCTGGTCGCACATACCATATTGTTGGAAATCTCATGTCGTGGCTCATGATATGTACATTCGGGAACAACGCATCGTCTTTACAGCTAATACGGGTTTTTTTTCATTTTCTTCAATTTATGAAATGTTCATGGAGGTCGAATACCGCTTGAATGCACGTGGCCAGCTAGTCTCAAGCCAAAAACATCCTGACACCAAGTGCACTCCGTAAATTCCGTGTACTCGTATCAGCGAGACCATCAATGAAGGCAGGCCCCGAGGTAATAAAACTTGCTTCATGTTCAACCCCAATGAGCATGAAATTATAACTCCTCTAAAAACATAAATACCGAAAAATAAACTTTTCTTGTGTTCAAACCTTCAGTTGTGGTATTTACCATGCTAATAAATGTTAAAATGCCTACAATTGTTGGCTTTTAATATTTATGAGCACGACAACTTTCATGCTTAGTTGAGTTGAACATGAAAATATTTTATTACCTACAACCCTGATCAGAATTTTCCCTTACTGTACACACAATGATTTGCAAAAAGGGCAACATGTACATTCAATAAATGAGCCGCGACATGATTTTTCCAACAATGTGGTATGTGCGACCAGCAAAGCCTCAGACCAGCCTGAGCATACGCGCAGTTTGATCAGAGCCTTTGCTAGTCGCTTGAGTATTCTATAATTGTTAAGCACTGACTGAACTTCATTTGGAGTTTCTAAGCTTAAAAGTTGGCTGTACAGGCTCGTCTGAGTCTACACATGTCAAACTGCCACATTGTTGGAAATCACATGTCATGGCTCATTAATTTAGAGCTCTGCATGCCCAGATTGATCTGAATATCAATTTGCACCGGCTTAAAATTATACTCAAGGACTTTAGAAACGCACCATTTTTAGTTTGTTATAATTTGGTTATTTGAATAGTGTGAAGCCAAAAAATATTTTCAGCCGACTACTAGCGACCATAACCTGTATATGACACGCCATTTTTATCGATATCACAACACGAGTATACCATGGGGCTAAATTTATCGAAAATGAACAAGTTGCACGTGCAGCTAAAGTATGCAAGGTCAATATCTGAGCTGTGTATACATGACAGTCAAACGATAGGCCAACTTGAAAAACATTTTCATTTGGATCAACTTTACTTCGTTGAGATGCCACGTCTGTCAGAACAACAGCGGAACCAAGCAATTGGCATGTTAAGAGCTGGCGTCGGCTATCGTCATGTCGCACGGCAACTAAACTGTGATCACTCAACAATTTCCCGACTTTTAATGCGTTATCAACTCAGTGGTACCACAAAAGATCGGCCAAGACCAGGCCAGCCAAGGGTGACAACTCCCCGACAGGATATTTTCATCAGACAGCGGCATCTCCGGGAAAGATTTCTGACGTCATCATCAACTGCCAGGATACTCTTGGGACGTCACGGGTAAGTGTACATTAAGTTTTTTGTGATTTCTTTACGAGCTCTCAAAACTGTACTCGTTTGTTTCGTCTGCTCATTACACATCAGCTGACACCATTTAGTGTACAGTTTAAAGGGTAGCATTGAATTGTTTGTCACTGTATGCAATAAAATTCATACAGGAATTGCACCGCTTCTTGTTTGAGCCAATACAATGCCCTATTTCTCTTCATGATCAAGAAACCGTTTTTTTTTCTTCAAAAAATGTCTTTGACACTTTTCCAGCATGACAATGGAGTCAAAACAACGCCACATCGACGTCGATGTTACGTCATGACGTCACATCGACGTCGATGTAACGTCATGATGCCTCGTAAGGTTGTGTGCCTCCTGGGTAAACACTAAGTTTTCCTTACAGGCGTCACATCCACGCAAGGACAGTACGGCGTCGTCTACAGGAGCGGAATATCTACGCAAGACGGCCTTATGTTGGCCCAATTCTTACAAGAAGGCATCGACGTCAGCGGCTACAATGGGCAACTAGACGGCGACAATGGACGAGACGTCAATGGGCTGAAGTTTTGTTTTCTGATGAGTCTCGTTTTAATGTTAGCATGTCTGATGGAAGAGATCGTGTGTGGCGTAGAAATGGAGAAAGATTCGCTGAGTGTTGTGTTAAACAACGTGATCGATGGGGTGGTGGCAGTGTTTTAGTCTGGGGAGGAATAACGGCAGACAATCGTACTCAGCTTCACGTGTTAGACAGGTCGATTAATGCACAGACTTACAGGGACCAAATTTTAGCTCCCATTGTCCAGCCGTTTATGCGACGTCATTTGCCAAATGGCGTATTCCAACACGATAATGCCAGGCCTCATATCGCTAGATTGTGTACCCAGTATTTGCAAACAAACAATATTGAGGTTTTGGATTGGCCTTCTCTTTCTCCAGACCTCTCCCCAATAGAACATCTTTGGGATGAACTTGGTCGTAGGGTGTACCTTCGGGACCCTCCACCAACCAACGTCAATGAATTACGTAACGCACTCTTACAAGAATGGCAACGTATACCTCAGGGTACCATCAGAACGCTTATACGGTCGATGAGAAGAAGATGTAATGAAGTTATCCAAGCACATGGAGGACATACGCGGTATTGAGACTTTTAGAATGGAGGGTATGTTGTTTAAAGCATTGCGCATGCTACCAATAGATATCAAATGTTACCAATTTTTTAATCAAAATACACCCAAATGACAAGGCAACATTTTACTTAAAAGTTTTGATTCGAATTATTTGTAGAAGTATAGAAATTTTAATAAAATACAAGTGGTGCGTTTCTAAAGTCCCTCAGTATATATGGGCCTCGACGAAAGAAACCCTGTCTTTGGGACTTGCGTACCAGTCTGCTCAGCAACGAAACCTAGGTAGAGCATTGTAATTTTGCGCGTAGCAAGTTTTTTCAATTTTACTTTCCATTCAGCGAATAACAAAGGGCGCTGATCAGACTGCGCGGATGCGCAGGCTAGTCTGCGCTTTTGTTGTTCGCAAACGACAAAGGGTTTCGTACGACGTGGTCCATATAGGCATCGTCGCATGAAATCCTAATTTCTGGTGTAGCGATCAGAATAAACCAGCCTGCTAAGCTACAGAAACTAGCTAACATAATGAAATTTTGCATGAAGCAAGTTTAGATATCTTACTCTGAAGGGAGCGAATATTAAAGGTGCTGATCAGACTGTGGGGATGAGCAGGCTGGCCTGTGCTATTGTAGCCCGCAATCATGACATCAGGTTTTCTTGCGACGAGGCACATATTATTATAACGTATAAAAACCAAGTCAGGAAACTTCTGAGCTTTTCTTTTGGAAAATACATGGCATATGATTAACTGTCATACCAGTACAGAATGGACTACTGTCGTGCCAACCAAGAGTGACAGTGACGTCATGTTTTGTTAACAATGTTATCAGGGGCTTATAATCGATAGATCACGCGTGTATTAATCCTATCCGCAGGATAGGATTAATACACAAGTGATCTTTCGATTCGCGTTAGCTCAATCGAAGTGTATACGTTAATGCTTTACTAAGCAATTGTAAACAAAGTATTACGTCACTGTCACTCTTGGTTAGCACGACAGTAGTAGAACAGAAAACGATCTTTATAACCATGATTACCATTAAATCATGTAAACATAAAGTCCATTGTATGAGGGAATAACGAAATAAAGAACACTATATACGTGTACTAAGTTATTGTAGGGTTTGTGCGTCTGTACCGGACTGTGATCACAAGCAGTTTTGAATCCCTGTTGCACTATACCAAAGGTATAAACTTAGTACAATTACAAGCGACTCACTTCTCACTGACTGGTACTTGCAAACAAGGGGTTATGCTAAGGCAAGTAAGTATCCGTTAAGGACATATGCTACTTGGGTGACGCTACCAATTCATTTCCCATAGACCGCAATACAAACACTTCAGCCCAAAAATCACCTTTTAAGCAAATTCCCGAAATTTTCATTAGCATGCATGCAAATGGACTCAATATTTTAAAAATCAAATAAAAACAACACCTTGGGTGGCATTTTGGAAACACGCGACATCGCAAATAAACAAACCGTTTGCCAGGTAACTATTTCCCAAGAAAATCTGCAAGAATATATTGAAAAGTTGTCAAAACAGGGTGTCATTGAACCATCAGTTTCTAAATGGTCTGCTCCACCTGTGTTGGTAAGGAAAAACAGAAGTGAACTACGCTACTGCATAGACTATGGGTCTTTAAAAGCAAAGATATATAAGGATAGTTACAGTTTGCACCTTTTTGAGGACTGTTTGGGTTTACTGTACATGTATGGTAAGAACTGTTCTGTATCTTGGACCTCTGTTCAGGATATTACCAGATTCCATTGATTACTGAACCCAGGAAAAAGACATCGTTTAAAACCAGATTTGGCAGTTTTCAATGGACGAGGTTACCCATGGGTCTTTGTACCGCTGGGGCAACGTTCCAAAGGGCCATGTCATTGGTTTTAAGAGGGTTGCAAAGGGATGAAGTCATTGTTTTCCTTGATGACGTCATTGTCCTGGATACCAATTTCAATAATGCGTATTGTCGCCTAATAGCCGTATCTGTGAGTGATACCTTTATTCAGTTACATGAAGTTGTCTTGTATTCGTGTTTACATGTGCGTGGCTCTGACAGGTCTGCAGAATAGAGTGTTTTATCAAAAATTAATTTCCTTATTTCTCAACCAAAACATATATTTTGGGTACTCAAAGAACCGACTCAAGAGGTTCTTTTGAGCACCCAAAACATATGTTTATCATATGACGTCGCGTCTGGGAGTGAAATAACGCCATGCAATAAATATAGATTCTCGCATACCGGATCGGGATTTCCGGTATTTTTACCCATGTAAGAAATTTCTTTCTCGCCCACTTATCGCTCAAGACAAGCTGTTCCATAAGCAAAACGCAATGCGGAATTTCCTTATCCCATCCACGTGACCTGCTTATCCCGTCCACATGACCTGCTTATCCCATCCACGTGACTTCAAATGATAACAATTTAGGCTGTTTTCAGAGCAATTCACGCCTAAATATTATGTAGAAATATCAAAACGGCAAAATCTAGTGCGTCCGCCATTTGCGCATTGTTGAATGACGTCAAAAACATTTCTGACGTCACTAAAATGCAACAACAACGTGACGCACGTTATTGACACAGTTTGGCGCCACGACGTCTTTGTCAAAAGATACTGACACCCACGTTAGTTTCAAACCCCAATAAAAAAAACAAACGGACGCTTGAAATGCTGTTTCGCTTCCGTTTTTAGGTGCTAAACTATGTTTACACCCATTTCTGCATCTGGAAAATTCGTTGGTGAACTTATTTTTTAGATTGGAACAAACGCAAAAAATCTAAAAAATTATGCAGAACTGACAGAATTCATATAAAACCTTAAAAAGTCACAAAGTGGTCGAGAAAAAGTATCCATCATGATGTATTGTTGTGGAAAAGGAAATCCCACCCTCGGACCTGAATAATTTCGTCAGAAACTCGGCATAGCCTCGTTTCTGACGAATTATTCTGGTCCTCGGGTGGGATTTCCTTGTCCCACAACAATACATATGAAGGATACTCTTATTCTCACATACCAACGCATACGAGATCGAGTGATCCCTATGTAAGCTCGCTGTCGGAAAAATCTGTTCCACATCGCTACCCATGTGAGATAAGCGTAACTAATACGAGATAAGCCACACGCAGCCGGTTGCTAATGTGAGATAACATTTTTGGCGCAAGACTGTATTCGTTCGAAAACGAAATATGAGTTGTTGTCAGTCAGGTAAAAATTCTATGTTGAATTTTCAGCGATTTAAAGGGATAGAAATTTGAGCAATAATAGTGGTACCACTCATTATGACTCTCTCCAGGGGTCATACTGGGAAGATCAAAGGACAGCTATAATGAGGTGATTATGAATTCACTGCATGGGTGATAAAGAGGCCCCTTGAAGGGTTTAGCTAATTGCCTATAAAGAAAGAATAAAATGATCGATCTAGCTGAACCAAACAGGTGATGTTTACAATAATATTGGACATTAGAAAAAAAAAGAACTCTTTGAACATTTAAAAAGAAAAAAAAGAAGAAAAGAGTATTTTGAATATTTCCCTTGAAAAGATGAAATAAGAAATATAAGCAAAAAACAATAGATGTAAGATACTGGTGCATCATCTTTGCCCAATAAAATAATTGTATCATATTAATCAATTTGTGTAAAATGGATTTTTCCATCTTTATCAATTGGGTAAGTCCATTTTCAATTTGAATGCAGTTATGTGATATTTATCTTTTTTTAAAAAAAACAAAAAACAAAATTTGACAGAGCAGTCTGAAAGCGATCAGTAGAGACCCTGATCAGATGCCACACTCCACAGTGTCTGATCTGGGTCTGTACTGCTTGTCCCCCCAGGATGTTTCAGGTAAATATTATTATTCTTTTATTGCTAAAGTAACAGTAAGTTTGTTTCTGTCTGATGTGAAAAGGCCTTGGTTGCATGTCGGGAACTTTTTCATGCATTTTTGTCGTCTGCTGATGTATCTTTTTTACTTTATTTTATTTTTTTTTTTTGAGAAGAAATCAGAATAAAAAAAATCAAACAGCTTCAATCCAGTCCAGACCAGATATTATTTGTCCAGCCTGATCTGGGTCCAAACTGTATGTTGATGTTATAAGTTGGCAATAATAACAGTAAGAATGCCCCTGATAAGTGTCAAACAGTTTTGACTCAGATCAGGCCCGACATCTTCCTGGGCCCAATTTTGATCCAAAAGCATTTTATTTGCTCGTAACAGTAATCAGCAGATGACAATGACAGGCAAAAAGTATCATAAAGGGAAAATGAAGTAAAGCAAATAGTTTCTTCAAACTTTATATACAGAAAATAGCATTTTCTCCGAATAAAAAAGGGACCAGCACATATGAAAAAGGTACATATTGGAAATGCATAAAGTGGATGTTCAGTTTGGTATTTGACTCAAACCAGCAAATGTCCTAACAAGTCTGCACAGGGGTGCAAGCTTGTCTGAGCAGTCAATGATATTTTATTCAATAAGTATTATTTTCTCACGCCAATAATGTATAATAGCAAACAGTGTTGACCCTGATTAAATGCCACATAACTCGGTATTTCATCTGGGTCTGAGCATTATGGCACTACACTCAGCAGTCAAAGGGTTAATTTATTGCACACTTGCATTACAGACAAAGATGATAATAATAATGGGACATCGGCGAATCTGTGGAAATAATATTTATTTCAAGAGAATAAATAAACAAAAATATTTATTTAAATAAATAATTTGTGTTCAAGTCTCTTCTCTTTCCTATTTGGATTGAGAGACAAAATCTCCTTCAAGCAAAATAATAGCCTATGGATAAATTCTTAGCTGTGGATAAAACCTGATCAAATTTACAGGTAAGTCCCCCTTGGAGCCCCCTCAATAAAGTGAGATATTGAAATTGACCTGGAAGCGATGTAAAATTTCCCTTATCAGTAAATTCACTAATGATTCCATATATCACAAAATATGTGTCTTTAAGTCGGCCTTCAACTTGGTTTAAAAGTAAAACTGCGCATTTTTACTTACAACCTTTATTCAATGCTTTGAACATGCTGAGTGCATTGCGATTGACATATTTTTAACCTGTTGTTTTGGGCATTGAGTGACTGAATCCAATGGGACGGGGAGCCTTGTCGATGTAAAAACACACCACACACACACATATTTTCCTCAACAAAATTACTTACTCGAGTTACTGTGGCTGATAAGTTAGTTCTTGTAAATCTATTTGGATGAAATAACCTTTTGTTCATTGTTAAATGCGCTGTTTATTCGCTATTTCAAGTTGATTTATACAGCGCGCGTCATTTACTGTAAACATCGATCTCAGTGACGTCACCAACAAATATCACACAGTACTGTACCGTACGGTCGTGGTATATGAGAAAAAGAATCCATCATTGGTGTTCAGAGGTTCCAGAAAAATCCAAACCCTCGGGTCTACCGTTCAGTGGGAAACTCGGCAAGCCTCGTTTCCCACTGGAACGGTGGGCCCTCGGGTTGGGATATTTCTGTCCCCACTGAACACCAATGATGGATTCTATTTATCTCACACCCCTGGCACGTGCCGTACCAGCCCTAGGGAAAGATAAAAAAAGAACTGACGCACGTAGCGCGGAACTACTTCTGTCGGAACTACTTTTGGTTGTCAATGTCAACAATATTCGCTTTTCGGACATTTCGGCCTAACATGAAAAAACAAACAAAAATTATACGACTAGAATTCCAAATCTATCGGGGTTTTTTTTACATAATATATACTTTTTTTTCGACTGATATGTGTCCCAAATCAACCAAAAAACGCGCCAGGCCCCTATGAAATCAAGTAGTTTCTGATAAAACTTTGATGAAATG
>OZ026529.1:50609018-50686972 GCA_964019695.1 Loripinus fragilis
TTAGCAATTGAAATTTCTTTCTCGCCCACTTATCGCTCAAGACAAGCTGTTCCATAAGCAAAACGCAATGCGGAATTTCCTTATCCCATCCACGTGACCTGCTTATCCCGTCCACATGACCTGCTTATCCCATCCAAGTGACTTCAAATGATAACAATTTAGGCTGTTTTCAGAGCAATTCACGCCTAAATATTATGTAGAAATATCAAAACGGCAAAAATCTAGTGCGTCCGCCATTTGCGCATTGTTGAATGACGTCAAAAACATTTCTGACGTCACTAAAATGCAACAACAACGTGACGCACGTTATTGACACAGTTTGGCGCCACGACGTCTTTGTCAAAAGATACTGACACCCACGTTAGTTTCAAACCCCAATAAAAAAACAAACGGACGCTTGAAATGCTGTTTCGCTTCCGTTTTTAGGTGCTAAACTATGTTTACACCCATTTCTGCATCTGGAAAATTCGTTGGTGAACTTATTTTTTAGATTGGAACAAACGCAAAAAATCTAAAAAATTATGCAGAACTGACAGAATTCATATAAAACCTTAAAAAGTCACAAAGTGGTCGAGAAAAAGTATCCATCATGATGTATTGTTGTGGAAAAGGAAATCCCACCCTCGGACCTGAATAATTTCGTCAGAAACTCGGCAGAGCCTCGTTTCTGACGAATTTTTCTGGTCCTCGGGTGGGATTTCCTTGTCCCACAACAATACATATGAAGGATACTCTTATTCTCACATACCAACGCATACGAGATCGAGTGATCCCTATGTAAGCTCGCTGTCGGAAAAATCTGTTCCACATCGCTACCCATGTGAGATAAGCGTAACTAATACGAGATAAGCCACACGCAGCCGGTTGCTAATGTGAGATAACATTTTTGGCGCAAGACTGTATTCGTTCGAAAACGAAAGATGAGTTGTTGTCAGTCAGGTAAAAATTCTATGTTGAATTTTCAGCGATTTAAAGGGATAGAAATTTGAGCAATAATAGTGGTACCACTCATTATGACTCTCTCCAGGGGTCATACTGGGAAGATCAAAGGACAGCTATAATGAGGTGATTATGAATTCACTGCATGGGTGATAAAGAGGCCCCTTGAAGGGTTTAGCTAATTGCCTATAAAGAAAGAATAAAATGATCGATCTAGCTGAACCAAACAGGTGATGTTTACAATAATATTGGACATTAGAAAAAAAAAGAACTCTTTGAACATTTAAAAAGAAAAAAAAGAAGAAAAGAGTATTTTGAATATTTCCCTTGAAAAGATGAAATAAGAAATAAAGGCAAAAAACAATAGATGTAAGATACTGGTGCATCATCTTTGCCCAATAAAATAATTGTATCATATTAATCAATTTGTGTAAAATGGATTTTTCCATCTTTATCAATTGGGTAAGTCCATTTTCAATTTGAATGCAGTTATGTGATATTTATCTTTTTTTAAAAAAAACAAAAAACAAAATTTGACAGAGCAGTCTGAAAGCGATCAGTAGAGACCCTGATCAGATGCCACACTCCACAGTGTCTGATCTGGGTCTGTACTGCTTGTCCCACCAGGATGTTTCAGGTAAATATTATCATTCTTTTATTGCTAAAGTAACAGTAAGTTTGTTTCTGTCTGATGTGAAAAGGCCTTGGTTGCATGTCGGGAACTTTTTCATGCATTTTTGTCGTCTGCTGATGTATCTTTTTTACTTTATTTTATTTATTTTTTTTGAGAAGAAATCAGAATAAAAAAAATCAAACAGCTTCAATCCAGTCCAGACCAGATATTATTTGTCCAGCCTGATCTGGGTCCAAACTGTATGTTGATGTTATAAGTTGGCAATAATAACAGTAAGAATGCCCCTGATAAGTGTCAAACAGTTTTGATTCAGATCAGGCCCGACATCTTCCTGGGCCCAATTTTGATCCAAAAGCATTTTATTTGCTCGTAACAGTAATCAGCAGATGACAATGACAGGCAAAAAGTATCATAAAGGGAAAATGAAGTAAAGCAAATAGTTTCTTCAAACTTTATATACAGAAAATAGCATTTTCTCCGAATAAAAAAGGGACCAGCACATATGAAAAAGGTACATATTGGAAATGCATAAAGTGGATGTTCAGTTTGGTATTTGACTCAAACCAGCAAATGTCCTAACAAGTCTGCACAGGGGTGCAAGCTTGTCTGAGCAGTCAATGATATTTTATTCAATAAGTATTATTTTCTCACGCCAATAATGTATAATAGCAAACAGTGTTGACCCTGATTAAATGCCACATAACTCGGTATTTCATCTGGGTCTGAGCATTATGGCACTACACTCAGCAGTCAAAGGGTTAATTTATTGCACACTTGCATTACAGACAAAGATGATAATAATAATGGGACATCGGCGAATCTGTGGAAATAATATTTATTTCAAGAGAATAAATAAATAAAAATATTTATTTAAATAAATAATTTGTGTTCAAGTCTCTTCTCTTTCCTATTTGGATTGAGAGACAAAATCTCCTTCAAGCAAAATAATAGCCTATGGATAAATTCTTAGCTGTGGATAAAACCTGATCAAATTTACAGGTAAGTCCCCCTTGGAGCCCCCTCAATAAAGTGAGATATTGAAATTGACCTGGAAGCGATGTAAAATTTCCCTTATCAGTAAATTCACTAATGATTCCATATATCACAAAATATGTGTCTTTAAGTCGGCCTTCAACTTGGTTTAAAAGTAAAACTGCGCATTTTTACTTACAACCTTTATTCAATGCTTTGAACATGCTGAGTGCATTGCGATTGACATATTTTTAACCTGTTGTTTTGGGCATTGAGTGACTGAATCCAATGGGACGGGGAGCCTTGTCGATGTAAAAACACACCACACACACACATATTTTCCTCAACAAAATTACTTACTCGAGTTACTGTGGCTGATAAGTTAGTTCTTGTAAATCTATTTGGATGAAATAACCTTTTGTTCATTGTTAAATGCGCTGTTTATTCGCTATTTCAAGTTGATTTATACAGCGCGCGTCATTTACTGTAAACATCGATCTCAGTGACGTCACCAACAAATATTACACAGTACTGTACCGTACGGTCGTGGTATATGAGAAAAAGAATCCATCATTGGTGTTCAGAGGTTCCAGAAAAATCCCAACCCTCGGGTCTACCGTTCAGTGGGAAACTCGGCAAGCCTCGTTTCCCACTGGAACGGTGGGCCCTCGGGTTGGGATATTTCTGTCCCCACTGAACACCAATGATGGATTCTATTTATCTCACACCCCTGGCACGTGCCGTACCAGCCCTAGGGAAAGATAAAAAAAAGAACTGACGCACGTAGCGCCGAACTACTTCTGTCGGAACTACTTTTGGTTGTCAATGTCAACAATATTCGCTTTTCGGACATTTCGGCCTAACATGAAAAAACAAACAAAAATTATACGACTAGAATTCCAAATCTATCGGGGTTTTTTTTACATAATATATACTTTTTTTTCGACCGATATGTGTCCCAAATCAACCAAAAAACGCGCCGGGCCCCTATGAAATCAAGTAGTTTCTGAGAAAACTTTGATGAAAAATGTCCACATGTTTAAGATATCCAGGATATATGAGTGACAGAAGGAAAAATTGAAAAGAAGGCAAAATGAGCTTCAGCATCTTTATTTTCATTTACACAATACACTTAGCCTACCTGAAGGTGTACACAAAATTTGAAAACACTGGCTCCAATAGGAGCGGAGAAATCTGCGACAGAAATTTTCATTGGAGAGGAAGAAAAATGAACAAATAAATGGACTGATATGCAATATGTGGCTGTTTTTGTTACACAATACAACTCATCACTATCAAGTTTTGTACCAAATTTCAGAATCCTAAGTCAAGTAGTTGCTGAGAAATCTTTGACAGAAAAAAATGTCCATATATGTATTTTATAGGACAGAAGGAAAAATTGAAAATTTGAAAAAAGAAGGCAAAATGAGGATTAGCATCTCAATTTTCATTTACACTATACACTTTGCCTACCTGAAGGTGTACACAAAATTTGAAAACATTGGCTCCAATAGAAGCTGAAAAATCTGTGACAGAAATTTCCTTGAAGAGAAAGAAAAATGAACAAATAAAGGGACTGATAAGCAATATGTGGCTGTTATTTTGTTACACAATACAACTCATCACTATCAAGCTTTGTACATAATTTCAAAATCCTAACTCAAGTAGTTGCTGAGAAATCTTTGACAGAAAAAAAATGTCCATATGTATTATATAAGAGTGACAGAAGGAAAAAATGAAAAATTGAAAAAAGACGGCAAAATGAGGATAAGCATCTTAATTTTCAATTACACAATACACTTTGCCTACCTGAAGGTGTACACACAATTTGAAAACAGTGGCTCCAATAGGAGCTGAGCAATCTGTGACAGAAATTTCCATTGGAGAGAAAGCAAAATGAACAAATAAAGAGACTGATAAGCAATATGTGGCTGTAATTTTGTTACACAATACAACTCATCACTAATATGAACTTAGGCACTACCTAGATGCGGACATGAGCACTTACACTTGCTTAGGAAGTTTCTCTCCCTCCTTGACTGTCTATTCATCCACCAATCCATGTATGCATATGTATCTATCTATTTCTCTAGCTCCATTTTGAACATTATCATGCCAGTTGTATTAAAAAGAAAATGTTTAACTGTGTTTTACTTAGGCCATAGAAAAGAATATGTGTGTTTCGATCAGGTTTTTGAAATAGGGACATCTAAGGTAGATCTACAAAAAGATTTTTATTTTGTTAAAAGTTTTTACATGGGGAGACTGCAGTGGTCTAGATAAGGATTTGGACCAATGGGTTTTTCACACCCTACTTTTTAATTTAATGAGCATTTTACTCTATATTTAAAGTATCAAATTGCAGGAATTGCAAAGCCTTGTAAAAAGACCCAATATTTGCTTAACATATTTTTAAGAAAAGTTGCTTGTATCAAATACATGTTGCATTTTTAGGAAAACTTACGAAGTTTATACCCGCGGGTTCGAGCCTCACCGGCGTCACTGCGTTGTGGTCCTTGAGCAAGACACATTTATCCTAGCTTAGTACTGGTTCAACCCAGGAAGACCCGTCCCGCATAACTGAAAGATTGTTGAGTGGACGTAAAGAATCAAATCAAACAAAACAAAAAACGAAGTTTATACAATTGGTGTATATTAATCAGTTTTTTAGTTTAAACAATATTTATTTCATAACTCAATACATTTGCATACACAAAGTCACAGTATAAAATTGTAGTTTTTAACAGGATTTGAAAACAAGCAATTATGCTTTTTTAAATCATCTCCTGTGATACAATTACATTTTATGAATGGAGTTAGTGACACTACCTTCCTGAGACCGTTAAGTACTCAGGATAAACATATTTGTTGCATAGTTATAGGTGCAAAGAAAGATAAGAGAGAAGGAAGGAAAGAAAGAAGGAAGAGAGGGAAGGAAGGAAGTATAAAAGAAAGTACTACATATTATAAGCTGTAAGAATGGACATTGTCGTGTTCTGAGAAAGCATTACTATTTCAATGCACAATGCGCAATAGTTCCAGTTATATCTACTGAAGGTATTAGTTACCAGATGAAAACCTCTTAGTTTGCTTAATATATTTATGGACAGCTTTAAATACTAGTTCATTATCTGTATCTGATAGGTTGCTATCACCATATAAAAGGACCCTTTCAGATACATCAGCAAACCTACTGACTGTTTGCAACATTTCCCTACGCATAACATTATACCTTCGACATTCCAACAAGAAATGGAAATTGTTTTCTATGGTTCCACATTGACACAAAGCATCGGAGACCAAATTTCTATTGTACAAGTAGTATCTTAAAGCGCTACAACCAGTTCTTAATCTCGTATGCAATATCTGACTTATTCTGTCACCACAATAGTAATATTTGGGGGTTTTGGAAGTATCTTTTTCTAATTTATGCTTAAAAGATAGCAGGGATGGTGCTGATTTAACATCATCTGGGAGTTCATTCCACTCTCGAATCGTTGATGGGAGAAATGAGTCATAATATGATCGAGACGAGGCATGGATTTGCCGTAAATTGTCGGCATTACGCAAGCTGTAAGAAGTTTCGTCCCTGACACGAGGTGGAATCAGTTCCGCCAAATAATCGGGAGCCAGACCATTCTCCATTTTATAAAATAAGAAAAGTTTATGTAGTTTTCTCCTTTCAGAGAGTTTAAGCCAGCCTAATTCTTGATAAAGTAGATCTAATGTAACAAGTTTAGTTGCACCCGAAACTATCCGTCCCGCTTCAATTTGTATTTTCTCTAAGTCATTCATCTGCTGTTGAGTACAATTGTCCCACACAACGTCAGCATATTCCAAAATGGGTCTTATAAAACTAAAATACATAGTTTGGAGGGACTTCCGATCAAGAACAAATTTGAGCGATCTTAATAGATGAACACGAGACCAAGCTTTAGTCTGAATATACTCAAGATGGGCCTGCCAATCACACTTATCTGAAATATATACACCTAGATGTTTATGAGTTTGAACTTCCATTATGGGAATATTGTTGAAATACAGGGCTGGATGGTTGATTCTATGTATCTTTCGTGAAATAAGCATTGCCTCGTTTTTATTTGGATTAAAATTAACAAGCCACATGGCAGCCCAGTGAGCTATACGCTCAAGATCAATATTTAAGATTTGAGCGGCTGAGTCTGGAAAATCAACAATTATATAGATAGTAGTATCATCCGCAAACAATCGGATATTAGAGTTAATTTCACGAACTATGTCATTAATAAAAAGCAAGAATAGCAGAGGTCCCAATATGGAGCCTTGAGGAACACCTGCCAAGATCTCGACCCAGTCCGAAATACCACCTGGAATAGTAACTCCTCTTTGGAATCGATTTGATAAATAACTTACAAACCATCTGTGCAAGTTACCAGTGATCCCATAATGGTGTAATTTAGCAAGAAGACCACGATGCCAGACCCTGTCGAAGGCTTTGCTTATATCACAGAATACCACACGGACTTCTTTGCCTTCGTCCAGTGCCTGACAAAATGTATTGTACATGTCGGTTAGCTGATTAACCGTTGAATCCCCGGGCATAAACCCTGATTGAAAAGGTGTAATTATCTGATTTGCGAGTATAAAATTGTGAACATGTTTATGTATTGCTTTTTCGAACGCCTTACCAACAGAGCTAATCAAAGAAATAGGCCTATAATTGGCAACATTATCTTTATCATCCTTTTTATAAACAGGGCTTACATTGGATCTTTTCCATATATCGGGAACTTGGGCTAATGAAAGTGAAGTATTAAATACATCTGTGAGAACAGGCGACACAGAATCAGCTATTTCCTTAAGTATTCGATTATTTATCATATCAGGGCCGCACGCTTTACCTACTTGGAGTGATTTGAGAATGGAACAAACTTCTTCAATTTCCAAGTGAATTGAGTCAAGAGTATTGATAGGTTCACTGAGAGTTGGTATATCTTTATTAGTTTCATCTAACAAAGATTGAGAATGAAAAAATGCATTAAATATATCTGCTTTATCCTTTGGATTATTTATTGTTTGGTTCTGATAATGCAGTGGTGGTATGTTCTCTTTTGCGTCTTTACCCAGGCAAATTTTAAAAAATTTCCACCAGTCTTTTGTTGAAATATTATTGTCTAATAATTTGTTGGCCAAATTTGTTTTATGCTCGTGCTTTGCTATCCTGATAGTCTTAATGGATTCATTCCTTAGATGTCTATATAATCTCCACGATTCGTCCGTATTTACACGCTTTGCTCTTCTATGTGCACGCTTTCTTTTGCGAATCGATCTTCTGACATGGTTATTTAGCCAAGGAGGGGCTGATGGCCGAATAGTTACAAATTTATTTGGTATGGACAGACTACAAAATTCCAAAAGTTTTTCAGTAAAGTTTGATGCATAACTATCTATATCGTTACATTTGGTTTCGGACCAATCAAAATTACTTACCAACTGATTTAGATGTACATAGTCAGCATCATCATACTTCCAGATTTTACGCTTATAACATGGCTGTTTATGTTTATCAAAATTTAAAACGACAAATACAGGACAATGATATCTCAAATTTTGGTCTAAAAATGATTCTCCGACTCCGCTTAATATTACAAATTGTGGATTGTTAGTGAAAACAAGATCGAGCAAGGACGAAGAATTTTCAGTAAAATGGGTGGGTTCCCGGATTAATTGAGTCAAATTATATTGGTTAAACACAGATGTAATTTTGCGCTTACTAGAAGCATCAAGATAGTTTAAATTGAAATCTCCAGTAATCACAATATTACCTATGTTAGTATCACAGGCTAAGTCAATAGAATTTTCGATGTCCGCCAAAGTCTGGGCTGGGGAATTCGGTGGTCTGTAAACTAGGCTTAAAAGAATTGTTTTATTTTTCAGTTTTATTTCTAGCCAGATGCACTCCAGGCCATCTATTTCTAAATCGAGTCTGCGCTTGCAGGGGATGTTTTCTTTCACATAAATAATAACACCACCATAGGAATTTTCAACCCTATCTTTCCTAAATGGCCTTTGGTAATTTTGAAACAGAATTTCTTCTGTACTAACATTTTCAGATAACCATGATTCGGATAGCGCAATTACGTCAAAATGTGATAATTCGATTTGTATCTGGTCAAGTTTGCCGACCAAACTTTGTATATTATAATGGACAATAGAAAAATTCTGCTCAAATATGGACAAGTCAACCATACTAGAGTCTGACAGGTCGTTAGATATCGACTCACTATCAATACTTGCAGGGCCTGGGTTGAGTTCAACGTCTCCTGCTAACAGAATCAAGAAAACCATCCATATAGTAGAACACAAGTATGACATCATAATATGTTTTGTAAACAACGCATTTTTGTAAGTACACGACATCTTCAAAGTTCTGCACGGAAATTTTACATTCTTAATATGCATGTTGTTTCTTTGCAGTGCTATATTTAGGCTTGTAATCTCGCATGTATGAAAACTACTGGTGTAATATAGATTGAGAAATATGACCGGAAGTATAAACTTTAGAATTGTTTTAATTCTAAAGAGTTTAGAAGACTGGAACTGGTAGACTATAGAAGAATCCTGGTAGCCACCCAAACAAGCAGTTTTAAAATACTTTGTATTCACCATGAGAATATTATTAATAGATAGATGAGGACAAGCTTGGTTGGCCACCAGGGTTCTATGAACTTAAAAGTAGACATTTTCACAAAGTCATAGTTAATCGAGAACACGACAATGTTCAATTTGCAGCAAGAAAAGGAAGAATGTAGAAGGGCTGTAGAAATAGTTAGATACAAAGTGCATAGTAAACTGAAAAAAACAAATATTGACGACATTAACTATAATGTCATAAGATAATCTTGGGGGTAAGTTACTCCAATCCAACATCAAAACACGCGTGCGCGTTATCCGCCGATGAGATGCAGCATAGTCAGGTACAAATATTTTAAGTGTTCTCAAAACATATCGATACTAAATGTGTGGCAAGACTATGGCATTTTGCAATCTCTCGACTCCACAAGGATGACAGATGTAATGCTATTAACAAAAGTCATTGTGACTCGGTGCGAGTCTACACAGTTGTGCAGTCTCGCACTGACTCGCGTGTTTATGCACTGGTTTTGTAATGGATACTGTACTTTATACTGTATATTATTAAACTTTTCGGTTACTGCAAAAGCGGCACCTCGTGAATGCGTAAATAGGACTGGTCTACTTTGGACATGGGTAAAACCTGAAAACGAGGCGTGATCTAGTGATTTAGTTCGAAGGTAAATGTATCATTGTATCATAACACCTTAGTAAAAACAGTAATTATTTATACTTAAAAACGCCAGCAAAATAACTACATTTGGAAGCGGCGGTTTACTGTTTAACATTAGTATAGACGCAAACAGTGTGGACCCAGATCAGACTTACCTAAAAGAGCAATCTGATCTGGATCTACACTGTTTAAGAGGCTTCAAAATGTTTCAACAGACAACAAAAACATACGACGTTTTGTGATATGCGCTTTAAGGTTTAATACATGTGAGGTCAGTGTATATACGGTCAGGACTTTCATGAAATGCACGCACGTTTGCACTGCCCAAAAAGCTTATTAACTCTTTACCAAATTATTAATAAAACCTGATTTTACTTCCTTGGCATATGAAATAGCCGAACCACGCCCAGATATGAATATCAAAGTTGCCGCCTTTGCAGTAAGCGAAAAACCTATTAATACTATATGCATTGAATCTTCAACCTATACCATAAATGTGCCCCAAAATACCACATGGTCACTAGGTCCGTCGATATAATCATGCACATTCAACATGTAATAAACACTATGAACCCCGATCAGACCGCTGCACACGGGAAGCAATCTGATCCGGGTCCATAATGTTTACAACACACGCCAGCAAAGCACACCAGCAGTCAACCAAATAAACGACCATTATCGTGAAAATCTAAGCAGGGTTAGTATGAAGACCATTCGGGCAGGTTTATGAACTAGTTCTACATGCAAACATCCTAGACATATTTCAACAAAGTACCCTGCGACTACCATACCCGCCGCCTCTTCTGCCGCTACACTCAAGTGTACTTAAGAAAACACCTTCATATAAAAAACACAGTGTACCCCTATCAGACTGTTCCTATCGAGGAGCCGTCTGATGTAGGTCCACAATGTTTTCGAGATAGAGCAGACGACAGGCAGACGACAGTCGCCACTAATAAATATTAAACCATAAAGACCCTCATAATGTTCAGCGTATTAATGCACTGAAGTGTTTACCTACACCAAATAATTTTTTTATACCACCATGCGGCTACTGTCCTGCCAGCCAAGAGGGACAGCGAGGCCATGCCGTGTCCACACAGTTACCAGAGACCTATAATCGATAGATCACGAGTGCACCAATCCTATCCGCTGGATAGGACTAATACACAAGTGATCCATCGATTCGCATTAGCTCAAGCTAAGTGTACACGTAAGTGTTTCACTTAGCAATTGTAAACAAAGTACTACGCCACTGCCACTCTTGATTGGCACGCCAGTACATTCGCCGCCATACTAACAACATCAACAGACGACCAAGTGGACGATAGTATTTGTGTCTGGCCGGAAAAGGGTAAGCATGAAGATCATCAGAACATGCGTTATATCTCGCGAGTCTACACAATGGCATAGTCTCTTCAAGACACACGTATAAATTTCGCTCTTAATAAATTTCTTGTAATTCAACCAATATTTTGTCAATTACTCCTAACCGGCATTCCATGCCCGTCGAACTAGAAAGAAACACTCAAAACTGTTTTTACAGGGGCAAACACCATGATCCCCCACCAGGCCACTTGAATCAGTTTTTTCTTACTAAGAATAAAGATTTCACCACATAAATTGAACATCAGCACTGAAAACTCAAACTGCAAAGGGTATTTTTACCCTTCAATTTAATTTTCAATTCTGAATTCCAAAAAATCAATGCTGAAATACCCTTTAACCCCTCTTATCTGGAGCCCTGTCAGGCTGATTAAACTGGGAAATCCCATAAAAAAGATTTAGGGACACAAAATTCAGTTTCAATGCTACCATTTAAAAAAAGTGAGTAGTTTACTTAAATTTTAGAATATTTTTCTTGGCTTATATAAAAAATATCACACCCTACCTCCTTAAATTTAGGGGGGGGGATCTTTCAAAAACTGGGGGAAATCCCTTGCCAAAAATAAACACTAAAAAATAGGCAGTCTGGTAACCTGAAAGATTTTTTTTATTTATTTAAGCCTAAATGACAGCCATCAAATCTTTGGTTTGGGTAGTGACTGCACACAGAAGCTTTAAGTTTGGTCCTTATGTCACTTCTGTAGCATCAAAAGCTCACAATGTCATTACATGCTTTTCAAGGGAATCCCCTTCCCAACCCCTGGGTCGGGACATGTACAAAATAGGGCACTATGTGATGACCTGCTAACCTTTTAGCTGTAAGCAGAGTTCAAATAGTTGTCAACAGAGAGTCAAAGTCTTTTTGAAGAGAAGCCAAGATGATGATCCCTAATGGCCTGACAAGAGATGACCTCTCAAGCATGCCACAGTTTCTACCCCTAGTTAGTAAACCAATATCAAACTCATAAGATGGATATTGTTTGAATATCAGTTAGTTATTGGGGCGATATCATTTTGCCCATGGGTGAAAGTTGGACTGATATCTTGTAGGGCACACATTGGTCAACTATTGGACTGATATCGGTTTAGTCAGCAGGGCAATACTTTACCATCATTTGATCAATATAGCATGCATATCTGCAAGATATTGTAAACAACATTTGACTGAGTGACATAATGCCATCGGCATAAAGTCGGACCGATATTGCCTTAGAAGTTTCCATCCAACAAAATGACTAAATGTTAGGGGTACATGTATCTAGTTTCTACTGGTCTAGGACTACCAGGTAGATTTTATTTACATGTGTGAAAGTTCCAAACTTTCAAATCCTGAACTTAAGAAATAAAAATCTCAAAACTTGCAATCTACCTGGTCAGTAATGAATTGTCTTTTTAAACTGAGCTGAAATCAGATAAGCTACTTTAATCTGCCTAATTCAGTGTTTTAGGTTGACTTTCTATGGAAAGTCAGCCTCAAAATCCTGAATAATCCTGAAAACTCAACCATGTATTTAAGCATCTGCTGATGTATGGCTTATGGCTTTACACATTAACATGGCTAGCACTAATCCCTTTTTCATTTTCAGATCTAGCACTAGATAGTTATCACATCTGGGCCTATTTCATATCATGAGTTTTAGGGCTCTAGTTTAGTGGCTTTTTGAGATAAAATCGTTCTATTTGAAATTATTTTGAGAAAAAAACTTTTAAGGCCACTTTATACACAGAATCTTACTGTTTTTATCGGGGTACATGTATAAAACCTCTTGCAGTTTGATCAAATCAAAGGTTATCAATTATTTTAACTCTGAATTTTGTTCCTCAGAGATTGACTTTTAATTCTAAACCGTAATTTAAAAGGGACACAACTTTTTATACTTCCTAAATGCTTTTCAAGAGTGAGCATGTTTTCTATCCCACCATGTAAGCTAATTTTGTTGTACTGGCTAGATTTCTATTAAATTTTGTTAACATAATTGAAGCATCCAAAGTAATAAGGTTGCAAAGATCAGGAATCAATACAATCAAGTACCACGCCTGACCCAGGATACCAATGGGAAAGTGACAGACTCACAGAAGACACCAGTTTCCAGCTGCCAACTTTTTTACTTCCACCAGGGTTTGAACCTGGAACCCTCACTCCAAGAGTGAGTATGTTTTCTATTACACCACGGAAGCTTATTTTGTTGTACTGGCTAGATTTCTATTTTTGTTACTATAATTGATTCCTCCAAATCAGTTTCCAGCTGCCCAACGTTGTACTTTCACCAGGATTTGAACCTGGAGCCCTCACTCCAAGAGTGAGTATGTTTCCTATTACACCATGAAAGCTAATTGTGTTGAAATGGCTAGATTTCACTAAAGCAGTGTTATCAATCATTTTAACTCTGAATTTTGTTCCTCAGAGATTGGCTTTTAATTCTAAACCTTAACTTACAAGGGAGACAACATTTTCACTTCCTAAATGCTTCTCAAATTGTTATATTTTGACTGAATTTTTTATCATTTTTATGTTTTTCATATTTTGAATAAATACAAAGCATCAGATCAGACTGCTAGTACTGGGGTTCGAACCCAGACATACCTCCAGGTGCTTTCATATGATAACCCGAGGCAGTTCTGCCAATTGAACTATACCAGTTGTCAAAAATCTGAGCTTCTTAAGAAAAGTTTGCAACATTTGAAATGAGACACAGCTTGTATCTTTCTCCCTTCTCAATGGGTTTGCCTTAAAGAGAGGTCCTCCCTTGTATGTTAAAATTGTGATCTTTTCCAATTTCTAAACAATTTTCTATTCCACTGGTGTATACAACTGACAACTAAACATAAACAACATATGTTCAATCCAGATAGCATTCCTTAAAAACAGTTCATTATCATAGGTCCAGATTAAGGAATTTTTTATGCATAAAATTGTAACTATTTCCTTATTCATGTTAAAATATGCTTGGGTACTCATAGACCTAAGATTAGGTCTAAGAATGGATTTTTTGTTCTGTCCCATTCTAGTTTGACCATGATGAAACTTACAAACTAGGTTACGGTCCCAGAACTAGGGTACTCACTACTTAATAAAACCGTACCATTGAGACGGTTCTTTTGAGTACAACCAACATTATGTTTTCGTTTAGAAAAATATGGTTTACAAAATTTCTCTTTCCTCATTTATCTTTCTCTTATGTTTCTGGCATCCTTCCCCATCAATATTTAATTGTTCCTTACCAGTGATTTTATTTGGCCATTTTTACCTCCAGAGTTGCCACTCAATATCCATTTCAAAATTCCCTGACTTTTCACTGACTTTTCCCTGACTTTCAACCGTTTTCCAGACCCTTTTGGAAGGCCAATTTTAGCCATTTTCATCCATCGACTATCTGAAGATTTTTCACAAATATTTGAACTTGCTGATTGAATCTTTAAAGAAAAATCTTTAACCATAAATATTAGAAAAGGAATGTTTCTGAACATAAATTGCTTGCAATTTATGTTCAGAAACATTCCTTTTCTAATATTGCTTGCAAATTATGGAAACTAAAATTTCCAGAAGCCTGTTAACTAGCATCTTTTTAGGAAAATTTTGAAATTCCCTGACTTTTCCATGACTTTTTTCATTTTTTTAAAATTTCCCTGTCTGAAAATGTAATTCCCTGACTTTTCCCTGACCTGGAAAATTTTTCATTTTCCAGAACTTTTTCCCTGACCGTGGCAACCCTGACCTCCTTATATGGGAGTCATTCCCAATCCAAAAATGGCCTTTATTTTCCCAATTTCATGTATTTTAGTGCTTATTTTCCCAATTTTTATTATATATTTTCCCAAATGGTGAAGCTATGTTTCATAGCTAGTAATTAACTGGAGGAAACAGTGTATAGATATCCTGTTCTGTTCTGTTCTATTCGTAGGTATACAAAATAATGTCTCCTCCCTAGGGCCATCTGACGTCACTGTATGACTATCAGAGTCGTTTATTGGTCCGCTAGTATAAGACACTCAAATTGATTGGCTGTGCTCTTTGCACACGCCAGAAAATTTTTCCTTATCTTGGGACCGGGCCCTACTCTAGCCCGAGTCAGTCTCATTTTACGCTTGTAACTGGAAGGTTGAGAAGTTTATATACCCACCCTCTTCCACCCTCAACATATTTCATTAGTCTTCTATAATGTACCATCCCCCCAAGCGGTATTATTCCTCCTTTTCTCTTTAATACTGCCGGTTCCTTGAATGTTCCAATGTTCCACTTTTCCCTATTAGTATTGTTCCTCCTTTTCTGTCTACGCCCATTTATTGACATGCATTTTGACAGGGTATGCTGGTGTTTGTACATGTAGCAAAGAATAGTGACTGTTCAAAATGAGCCAATAATTCTCCAAATAAATGCCTTTTTGCTGATGAAAGAAGGGACATAGGTACATAGAGGATCTTACATGAGTGCTCACGTTTATTGAATTTATTTAACGAGTTGGGGAAAAGTGATAAAATGCGAGGCTTGCCGAGCATTTCATTACTTTTTCGCAACGAGTTCAATAAATTCAATAATACATGAGCACGAATGTTAGATTCTATTTATCATATGACAACTACTTTGAAATCTCATTTCTGGCGTAAAGACGTTATAATTTTGTCATTATGTACGCAACATTGTTATGGACGTCATAACATTTCCCGTAAATCGATAAACCACTAGTGGTTTATCGATTTTATTGCATGGCGTTATTTCACTCCCAGACGTGACGTCATATGATAAAATAAAATCCCTCATATTCTGTAGGCTACTTACTATCCCTTTTGTTTTCCTTTCATCATGATGCAAACATTGCCACGAAATTAGGCCTCCAAAAACAGTGTTGAATCCTCCTGCAAATGGTAAAATTCAAATACTTTTCAAGGCCTTTGGGTGTTTTTCAAGTACTTTTCAAGGGAAATTTTATTTTCAAGGACTTTTCAAGACAGTCTTGCATATTCAAGTACTTTTCAAGCCTGTGCAAACCCTGTTCAATGAATTAGAGTGCTTTAACAATGTCCATTGAAAGTGCCATTACCTCGTTTATATTGGAAAAACGTGGAAAAGACTTCCAGAATATTCTGAATACGCTGAGATGTGCCATGGTGACATCATTTTAACTTCACAATGTCACGGATCGACGTACAGCGAGCATGCGGCTGTTAGTATTTTTCATTCTCTAGGGCAGGGTTTGTGAGATTATAATAATTATGAGTGTGTGGGTGGGATAGAAAAATTTGTCCCTGGGATCACCGATTGGCATCACGAGGCTTGCCGAGTGATGACAAATGGTGATCGCAAGTGGCGCATTGTATGTACCGCATTTTATATTGGAAACCATAAAAAGGACTTCCAGAAAATCCTGAATTTGCTGACATTTTAACATTACAATGACGTCACAGAATGACGTGCAGCCGACGTGATGATGTTCGTTTTTTCCCTAGGGCTGGTACGGGTATGTGAGATAGAAATTTCTCAAATGGGTAAAAACAACTCAAATCCCGATCTGGTGTGCGAGAAAAATCTCTATGTGCTGGTACGTTTGTGTGGGTAAAAACTACAGAAATCACGATCTGGTATGCCAGAAAGATGCTTACCTCCCCACATGTTCAGTCATAAAATTTCAGTCATGTCCGGCAAATATCTGATGGAAAGGCCTAGCTGGCAGGCTAGACACGCAAAAAGTGTTAGACTGAATGTTACATATCTCTACTGATTAAAGGGGAGTGTGAACCCAAATATGTTCAAATGACGTCCAATATCATTTTGACCCTACTTATTTACAATGTTGTAGGGTTGTGGGAGCGGCAGCCCCCCCCCCCCCCACCTCTTCATTTGGGTTGTGGGAGCGGCACCCCCCCCCCCCCCCTCCCTCCCCTACAGTTGTAAATTTTTTAGAAAAGATCGGTAAAGTGCAGTTGTCTCGCAGCAAGTTGCGGCTGTTGAGATTCCGTGTATGGAACAACTGTATGTTTTACAATTTTTCGGGCTGGTCTAGTATGAGGGTCTGGACTCTAGATCTTGTCGCAATGTCGGCCATTTCATTTGCATTGTTCGGAAACATACATGTGCTCCAAGCAATAAAATATAACTGTTGCTTGACCAGTATTTAAGAAAAAAAATGCCTTAATTTATGAACAATATAATTTCTAACCTGGTAAGTAGATCTATATCAAATAAAAATGTATTGAACTGCAGTGGGTCCGACAGCTGAAAATGCGTATGAAATTCCACATTTCTCTATGTCTTTTGTGTATTGATTTTTCTGTGTCCGGTATCCCAGGCGCTGCAGTGTTACTATATATAGTAACTTGGTGGCTCCAGATAACTTAATGTTTTTCTATGAAAAGCTATTTACTTTTAAAAAATTCTTTCAAATTATTTCAAATTATTTATAAATGCTTGAGTTCTAATTTAATTTATAAATCAAATACCTACTTCTGTCATCTGCTGATAACCTTAGCAAACCGTTTAAACCCAGATCAGGACCAACAAATTGTCAGGCCTTATCTGGACCCCAACTGTTTGAACATTCTGATTGCTTTTTTCGAAATGAATTCGATTTTTGGAATGTTCATGGAATCATATATTTCGGGTCTCTTGCATTTGTGGAAATTTTACCTTTGAGACACTTAATCTACATGTGAGAGAATCGCCACAAGGCCTGATGCAAAAAACGGAATATGAAGTATTCATGATTCCAAAAATCGAATTTATTGCTCTTATTTACATTTATTATCTAAAATATAGAAATCATTTATAATTTAGGGGGAAAAAGTTTTGTATTTAATATATAATTGTATTAACGGTTTTGTTGGAGTGTAAAACGGAAAAGCGGAACAGCCACCAGTGTGAACACGGGCAGCCTATGAAGCAAACAAGAAGCTTGTTTTGCACATGCGACTCCGGTATGGCTCGCAGTCAATCACAATATCAGTGTCACTTTTATGTCCGATAAGTATTGCATGGAGAGCTTGGCAGCTATCAATCAAATTTATGTCATTCATGAGGCTATGAACGGTTCTATTATTATGCCAGGGAGTGTGAATTTGGAATTTTGAAGAAAAAAACGAAACCAAACAAAAAAAAACAAGAAAAATCTTTCGGCTGTGTTTTGACTATAAATGAGGAGTGCCCTTAAACTCCTCAGTAGTCTGGGAATTGACCACCGAAGGAGAAAGGCTATTCCACTGTGGAATAGTTCGGTTGCAAAAATTTAAAGATTCATTAAAGGCTTGCTTTGAAAAATATTGTTGCTCTAAGAGAAAAAGCAAACAAAATCAAATTTTTATATCCCAAAAGTACATGGGCTAGGAGGAAGCATCTAGCTAGAGATACAGAATCTGTAACAGATTTGGACTGAACAAAGCAATTTAATTATATGGGAGGTAAGGTAAAGAGAAAATAAATTTCCTAAAAATTAACAATTTTACCCAAATGAACTAAAGCTTATCTGAGGCCCTCCCAGGGGTTTTGGGGAACAGGTGAAACAGGGCATTTATTTCAGGGGAACAAAGGCCAAATTTTGAGGGGAACAAAGACAATATTGGGGAACAGGGAACATAAGTAAACAAATTTTCGATTTTTGGGGAACACCAGGGGAACAAGCCAATTTATTTCGGAGGAACCGGGGAACAGGTACCCCCCTGGGAGGGCCTCTTATCTGGCCCACTGTCTATAACGAAAGATTAGCAATCACCCACCAACACCGGGTTAACCATGTCGAGGCTGCAGACTCAATCACTGTTGACATGTTCCTAATAATTATCGTCTCCACGGTCTTCTATGTTCTATCTCGAAGGAAATTAGAGCTTCGAGATTCTCCTAGACTGTCCCTCGTGTTCAGCTAGATCCCATTTCGGTCCGTAAATCTGAACGGAGAGCTGGGTTTTTATACAAATATTTGTACATAGTCCTTCCATCTCACATAGAAGTCATATATCAAGACGATATACTATTGCCGGTCGCGGTAACCGGTGACATTGACAGAAAATCTAGGCTTCCAGTCTTTCATATCTGCCGCCATCTTGATTCGCGATCTAAAGAAATACCGCCAAGCGTGTTTATGTTAAAGATAAAATCCGTATTGCTATATTAGGTGTAAGGGATATCTAATGGATACAAATTCAATGTTGCATGCCATGTAGTTATCGTTTCCAAGTAAATTTTGATAAAAAAGGAATAAATCAGGCACCCAAAACGGCACTATTTTATAAGGCGTTGACATTGTAACCGCGTCGTGCTTAGTGTCATCGCAACAGCGCATACTTTAATTATGCATATGAAAATAATGAGCCGGTTCTCAAAATAAAGTGCGAAGAAAGATTAACAAAAATAAATAACAAAAATTAAATAAAGATTAAAATCAGTGGTGGTATGCAAGAAAAAGGATCTTATATGTGTGTCGAGTCGAGATAGAAATTTCCAACCCTCGGAATGACCTTGCTGATCGGAACCTCGGCAAGCCTCGGTTCCGATCAGCAAGGTCATTCCTCGGGTTGGAAACTTCTATCTCGACTCGACACACATATAAGATCCTTATATTATTACACGGTGTTTTTGATCCCAGCCCTGATCTCAGCCCGAGTAGACTGTATCAGCCTGAGCCCGAAGGGCGAGGGCTGATAAGGTCCGAGGGCTGAGATCAGGGCTGGGATCAAAAACAACGGGTAATAATATTTTTATCATATACTTATGCGTGTAAAAGAGCTAATGAAATAATGTATCAATTTCTTTATTTTGACAATCACTAAATTAAGTGACTTTATCAGCCTCAACGGCTCAAAGGCATTACGTCGATCCTTTTGTTCGCGAAAACGTCGCCTGCGGTTATGACGTTGTGACGTTATGGCGTTCGAAAGTTTGACGCTGACGCCATTTTGTTTGGAGATACTCGGCGTAAGAAAATGGATAATTCAATGTTTTAACGATGTTTTCAGTGCGATTTTGGTTGAAATCAGGTAAAAATATGCAAGAGTACGTTCACTTTCTTTATTTTTTACAATTGTTTTGCAGATATTCCCTGTTTTTTTCTCCAGGGCGAGATCAACTTCTTGGGAGGGCGGGACAGAAAAATATCAGCCCTGGTATCAGCCCCCGTATCAGCCCTCTACATGACTTTTGGATCCCAGGGCTGGACAGCTCTATTTGACTTGGTTGATACGCTTGGGCCAAAAGTCTAGTATCAAGGGCAATACTAGTATAAGTATATGATAAAATCTGTAAACCACTAGTGGTTTATCGATTTACGGGAAACGTTATGACGTCCATAACAACGTTGCGTAAATAATGACATAGGGCTGTTTCACATATGCACCGAATCCGAACCGAAACCGAACCGAAACCGTAACGGCCACCGAATTGCATCGTTTCGTTTTCGGCAGACCTTTCACATATGCACCGAATCCGTTGACGAAATGTAGGAAAATGCCTGTATAATTTGGACTAATTTCCCTCTCAGATAGCAGAAATACCTTTACAATACAAATTGTACATGCCACTGCATTAAGTTCGTGGTCTTTATAGTCGCTCTGGGTATTGTCCCACAAAAGTCTGTAGTAACCGGTATTGAGCTTGTAAAATAATTGCACAATTGTCTCGCTGGACAATCCATCAATGGTTTTCATGATAACTAAGTTATATACAACGCACGTGGTTGTGTATGTGCAGATTTTATTAAAATTACCTGTCGTGTTTGCTGAAATTCGGCCACCGAAACCGAAAAAAATAGAATCAAAATCGTGCACGTTTTCGGTTCGGCGTTCGGTTTCGGTTCGGTTTCGGTTTCGGCGCATATGTGAAAGCGCCCATAGGGTTTAAGGCATTTTAATTTTTCGGTTCGGTTTCGGTTCGGTTTCGGTTCGGTTTCGGTGTGTATGTGAAATGGCCTATGACAATATTATAACGTTTTACCGTCAGCAATGAAACTTCAAAGATATCTTAATGTCATATGATAAATAGAATCTAACATTAGTGCTCTTGTATTATTGAATTTATTAAACTCGTTGCGAAAAAGAGATAAAATGCTCGGCAAGCCTCGCATTTTATCTCTTTTCCCCAACTCGTTTAATAAATACAATAAAACATGAGCACTCATGTAAGATCTTTTATTTATTTCATTCCTAAGAAAATACTCACATTTTTACCTTTTAAAAAATTGCTTAATTGCATGCGTGTTGTCTCGGAGACGTAACACATTAACCACTTATCAATCAAAAAGAAACAAAACGTCATCTGTCAATAAACCTTTGTTCCCTCGAGTGAACAAATGAGCCGCGACATGACTGTGATTTCCAACAATGTCGCATTTAGTCAGACGAGCCTATGCAGTCATCTTTTAAGCTTAAAAACTCTAAATGATGTTCGGTCAGTAGAATATTCAAGCCACTAGCAAAGTCTCTGATCAAACTGCGGATAGTTGCAGGCTGATCTGAAGCTTTGCCGGTCACACATAACACATTGTTGGAAATATCATGCTGCGTCTCATACATGCAAATATTTTATGTGGGGATCCAAATCAGCCAGAACTTCAGACCAGTTTGTCGAGACTAATATGCAAATTTAGAATTATGAAGTATATGAAATAATATCATATATACTGACGGACTTTAATTACGCAACACTAACTTCCCCTTATATCTTCCAAAAGACTGTTGAATGTAAACTTCCTTTGCTTCGATGCTGTCATCATGAGTTGGCTTCTTCAGCAAACACTTTAGTTTTAATTGTAAAACTAAACTGGACGACGTTATTTGCTTCGTATGAATTTAGCCATTTAAACATTCCTTAAGTAGAGGAGATTTTTTAGCTATTAAATGAAAGGGTTCACCCAGTTAAACGTCATATACGCAAATAAGCTGTATCGCAGACCTGCCAATCAATATGAGAGTGATTCCTCGATGGCTAACGAAGTCCATGATACAAATTTGATGCTCCTAGCGTTTCTTCATTTAAAGAAATATGGAATCTTTCATTCATAACATTTGGTCACATGAAACAGTTGACCCCTATCTCAAAAAGTTTACATTTAAATGCATTCAATTCATCTTAGTTGGACAAGTTTTCCATGTTTTACTTACAAATGAATGCTCTTTAACATACAATCAAAATTATTGCTCTGCCTTCTTTTTCGAAACATAAATTAAAGTTTTAATCCAAGTGTTGCGTTTTTAAAGTCCGTTAGTATAGTTTGTGTTCGTTTTTTACTAAATGGCTGCTGCTGTACTGTGTAATTCTTTAGCAGAGCATACGTTAAATGATTTCCCCAAAAGTTGTAATAATGATAACGTGTGCTTAATGATGTATATACAATGTTTTGCTAAATTATGATTTATTAACTTGCGACATCGATGATTTGAATAACTTTTGTCATTTGCATATTATTGTCTACGCGCATGTTTTGTTCGCTTTCCGGAAGCGAGATGTCACAAGTATAAACTTTCACTAAAAGGCAGAATGGCAGAAAGACAGACAGACCGACAGGCAGACAGACCGACCGACCGACAGACAGGCATGCAGGAAGGTTCACAATTGTCACAAGCATAAGCTTTCACTAAAAGCTTGGTCTAGGCTAAGCATATATAAAATTGTTATTCTAATCAAATCGTGTTTTAGGCAAGGTCAACGTAGGTTTGTGACACTCTTACAGACAGACATGCAGAGGCAGACAGGCAGGCATATTTTGTCAGTATGTCTGTCACAAACCATGTTCCCTATTTTTTAAAGCATTACTTTTTCAGACAGAGACGTTCCCAAGTCAATACACTCTGAATTGGCCTATTCATAGAAAGTAGGTGGTAATGAGGTACATGTAGCTTAGGAGTAGTATAGGTGCCGGTTTAGCGCCAATGACGTCACGACGTCAGATCCAAGATGGCGGCCCCCACGACTTCCGGTCCAAGATGGCGGCCCCCACGACACCAAGATGGCGGCCCCCACGAAGTCAGATACGAGATGGCGGCCCCTGTGACGCGTTCGGTTACACCTCGGAGGGTGAGTCAACGCCCTAGACCACGAGAAGGTAGTGTCACGTCCTAGAGCGCGGTGTCGTTCTTCTATATACAAGGGTGAGGGGCCTCTCAATTATTTGCGGGTGGTTTTTTACGAAGTTCAGAACGAGATCCAGTCTTTAATGGTGTAGCGGGTCGCAGCGCTCGGTTTATCCCGTTCCCCGGGTGGACCCTTTTTTTTCAGCACG
This sequence comes from Loripinus fragilis, assembly GCA_964019695.1. Lineage (NCBI taxonomy): Eukaryota > Metazoa > Mollusca > Bivalvia > Lucinida > Lucinidae > Loripinus > Loripinus fragilis. The sequence goes on from OZ026529.1 coordinate 50,632,432, forward strand.
GTCCTTTCACGTCTTTTTTCACGTACTGATCGGCTTCGTAATTAGGTCGTAAAGGCTGAGAGGGATATGATTGTCTATCAACGTAGAACGGGTTCCTCGCCATGCATATGGCGTCTGGCTAACTTAGGAGCATATTGCGCAATTATTTGCCGTTCGTCCTTTAGTATCTTAATGAATTCCAGTCCGAAATTGCTGTCTTATGCCCTCCGTCCGTTATACTATCCTCTCCTTTTCGCTTAAGCTCCGATTTTGCCATTTCTAAAGCTTGGGCTACTGGGGTGACCAGGTTCACTAAGGGTTTTTCCTTTTGTCTCATTTCTTTCAACTCTCTGTATTTCCGTCCACTACCCACAATATAATGACCCTGACTGTCGCGTTCCGAGTAGCCATCTCTAACATCCAGCAAGTGCTGATACCATTTGTCGGGATCCGACACGTAAGGAATCCACTTCTGCTGTTGGTAATCGTAAACGAGTCTAGTGCCCATCTCTTTAGATCGATTTCCTCCTTCGTGCTCGAGTTATTCTTACGCTCTATTCATACCAACGGGCGAGAGTCTAGTTCACTATCCTCAAGCACCTCGATTAATCGCTCAGCAGCCTCTCTGGCTTCGCGCCGTAGTTGTCTACATCTCATCCGAAACAACAGTTCATCAAACAAAGCTATACACATAAAAGTAATGGCGAACATATTTACGCCTACACAATTCTTAATCCCTTTTCTTAGTTACCAGTTTTGATAGTCATTCGGGTTACACTCGGAACACCGTAAGGCGCCTAACTGATTCATGTGATCACTTTGCACGTAACAGGGTACGACCCCGTCTAGTTCGGGTAAGGCCCTTCCAATTTCTGTTAAGAGTTCTTTGACGGCAATGTATTCTGGGGGTCTCAGGTATAATCCCTTTTTCGTAGGTATCACCTCTTCTTGCGGCTTCCAATACTGCCTTATATCCATACATGCGCTGCCCTCGGTGATGGTACAATAGACGTTCCCTCCAAGATGACTCTTATAGTTTTGTTTCTCTGTCCTCGCTTGATCCGCGTATTCTAAGTAATCCACCCAATTCTTCCATCGCATCAAGGTTAAGCTGATACCTTTCTTGGTCGGTTTGTCATCTTTCCATTCTCTCAGGTCAACACGCAGTTCACCTTTCCATTCTGTGACCTCGATAAAGCGATCGTTTCCGAGACTGAATCTGCATCTAGACATGTTTACTGTTTGACTGTCAGAATAGATATGACTAGATTGCTGCAAAGCGCCTTATATAGTGAGAGGTCTCTTCTGATTGGTCAATTATCCAGCCATCCGATTGGTCAACCTCCTCACTCCTGATCCCTCCTCCTCATTCTCCTTCACGACGTAGTAGAGTCCTCTTGGTCTTCAGAGGCTTTCTCGGTTTCTATATAATGATTCGGCCACACGTCCATAAATAAATCTTTTCTGAGTTTGATGGCTTGTCTGATAGAGTCCGCCTGATTCATATCGTGTTGGTTCTTAAACGTTTTAGCCGATTCCAGTATTCGCTGTTGAACAGGATCCTCTTGTAGCTCGTAATAATCTATTAGAAATTGAGCGTAATCTTGTCTGAGTTTTTTGCGGAGAGAAGGCAAATCATCATTGGCTGCGAGATGAATAGCTTTATCCGAACTAAAACCTCGCTCTTCATAAGCATTCACTTTAGCTTTAAACTGCTCTACGTTCTCCTGCCTGACCGGATTTTGAAATCTCCTGTTCCAGATGTCGAGTTTAGAGCGCTCATCTCTTTGTTTTCTTCGTTTACCTGGAGGGCTTAAATCGCTTACCCTCCTATTCCATATATCCGGTTTATAACTTTCATCTCTTTCTTTATCCGGAGGGCTGATAGAGCGTATATAATCTAGGGACTCCACACTGTCAGCATCTTCATCATCAGAAATATCTCCGTCATCGGGAGACTGTTGATCGACAAATATGTCAGTTTGTAGTCTGTCCTGTTCGGATGTACTCGATTTAAGATCTAGGACGAGGTAACCATAAGGTCTTGCTGTGGCATCTTCAAATTTCCTCATAAATGTGGCGCAAGTGGACGGATAAATTCTTCTTGCCAAGGTCGCAACTTGTTGTCTGTCGATCGGATTATTAAACAAGACCAAATATTGCGTATTTAAAGTGATATCCCTGCAAGCTCTACCTTGAGGAAATACGTTTTGAGTCAAATACACGATAGATATATTTCTGTGGTGACTGCCTTTCGTAAAAAGGTCGGCAATTCTCTGGTCACACTTTGCTTCGGTCATCAGGTCATCAAAAATGATTAGGTTCCTTTTTGAGGGATCCATAAACTGAGCATTATCTAGATAGTCTGGGATACCCCGTATAAATTCTATACACGGAATTCTCTTCTGAAGGTCTTCGTACAGGGGCTGCCATTGTCCAAAACACCATAAGATTCGTTCCGGTGGCGGTTGTACTAACGAGGAAAGTAACAGTTTTCTAGTCCATTCCGTTTTCCCCGATCCGCTGGGTCCAGTTACCATCATAGAGAATGGGTGTCTAAATGTCATTTCCTTCAATGGTTGTGACTGGTCGGTATATTTCCCACTGCCATGGACATTGCGGTCATGTCTTTGCAATGCATCACGCCTACTATAGGACTGGTTGCAGATCAAACACCTGATCATTTTGTCTCAGTTAGTATTGTTTCTCTACCTTCATACGGGTGTCATCCTTCTTACGATCATTGGATCATTGTTACCACCACTACCACCACCGACACCACCACCACCGACACCACCACCACCACCACCATCATCACCACCACCACCACCCACCACCACCACCACCACCACCACCACCACCTCCACCACCACCACCACCCACCACCACCACCACCACATGGTGGACCATTGTTTCCTGACTGTACATTCACTGTATCCTCACTGTATCCCACTGTACCCCAACTGAACCCTCACTGTATCATCACTGTGCCCCACTGTACTCTCACTGTATCCCCACTGTATCCTCCCTGTACCCTCACTGTATCCCACTTTACCCCAACTAAACCCTCACTGTATCCTCACTGTGTCCCAATGTACCCTCACTGTATCCTCACTGTACCCCACTGTACTCTCACTGTATCCCCACTGTATCCTCCCTGTACCCTCAATGTATCCTCCTTCCCTCCTCCTCCTCACCCTCTCCTCCTCCCTCCTAATCTCACTGTACCCAAACTGAACCCTCACTGTGCCCCAATGTACCCTCACTGTACCCCACTGTACTCTCACTGTATCCCCACTGTATCCTCCCTGTACCCTCAATGTATCCTCCTTCCCTCCTCCTCCTCACCCTCTCCTCCTCCCTCCTAATCTCACTGTACCCAAACTGAATCCTCACTGAGCCCCAATGTACCCTCACTGTATCCCCACTGTACCCCACTGTACCCTCACTGTAGCCCAACTGAACCCTTACTGTATCCTCACTGTGCCCCAATGTATCCTCACTGTTTACTCACTGTACCCCACTGTACTCTCACTGTACCCCACTGTACCCTCAATGTATCCTCCTTTCCTCCTCCTCCTCACCCTCTCCTCCTCCCTCCTAATCCCACTGTACCCCAACTGAACCCTCACCGTGTCCCAATGTACCCTCACTGTATCCTCACTGTACCGCACTGTACTCTCACTGTATCCCCACTGTATCCTCCCTGTACCTTCACTGTATCCTCCTTCCCACCTCCTCCTCACCCTCTCCTCCTCCCTCCTAGCTCCATTATGAATTTGAACTGTCATGATCACTGTTTTTAAGGCCATTATACTCGTTGTAGAACGTTCTATCATCGTAGGTTCACCGGTAATTGTGGGTTGACCATGATTATATAATGATTAAGCATAACAGTTTCGCTTTAAACAACCAGTCGTAAGCATTTACGCTATGTATAGTCTTAAGATGATGTACTATATTTAGCATATCCTTTCTATAAAATATTAGACACTGGATCTTGTATCTATGGGGACATAGTTTTGATCTGTTTTTAAACACCATTTAAAACGAAACTTTATGTATATCAGCTTGCTGGGCAAGCCTTTCCTTTTAAATCGAAACTTTTATAATACAAACGCGAACCTTCCTTTTATAACGACACTTTTATGTATAACCTGGCAAGCCTTTCCTTTTAAATCTAAACGCTTATAATACAAGTGCGAGCCTTCCTTTTAAAACGACACTTTTATGTTTCAGCTTCCTGGGCAATGCTTTTCACGCGTTCTTATAACGCGAAGATGAATCACGCTATGAAAAAAACGTGTGGCGTTCGAAAACACCAGTTTACACACGTTTGAGCTAAATAGTATCATTTAAACTGTTCAATTTGCATGTTTATTGTTCGACTGTCATATTAGCTATGACTCGATTGCATACGATGCGCATTATATAGCGAGAGGTGTTTTTTTTCTGATTGGTCAATAATTAATCATAGTAATATCGTTATAAATGTATATCATAAGCCATACATTTCGCAATTCGCCTCTAGACTATGAACAGACGATACGTAAGTTGAATTAAGGGGTTAACTGTCTCATGTACCTACCTGTACACGAGCAGCGAAGACTCTGACGTCTGACTCTGCCATCTAACAAAGGCGAAGAATGAGACTAATCGCATTATTGGTGTATTTATATACCCTAGACATTTAGAATGAAAAGGGAGAAAATCGCCATCGCCTTTCCTAGTACACGCTATAGATACATCAAACGTCTGGTCCGATGGACAGGCTCATCTGCTAGAATAACGCACTCTGATCAGTAAATTCGATGTGGAACAGCGAAGACCCAACGCAATGATACAGCAAAGTCGTGCGTATTGAAAAGGTGGGTTTTCCGTGGGCCTGTCTCAATTCATTCACCAATATAATCAGCTGCTGACCGGATCTGACCGGATGTTTTCACTTTGATCCATGTAATGAAATCGCTTATCGATTTTACAATTCAGGAGAATTGAGACAGGCCCACGGAAAACCCACCTTTTCAATACCTTGACTATACATAGCGTAAATGCTTACGACTGGTTGTTTAAAGCGAAACTGTTATGCTTAATCATTATATAATCATGGTCAACCCACAATTACCGGTGAACCTACGATGATAGAACGTTCTACAACGAGTATAATGGCCTTAAAAACAGTGATCATGACAGTTCAAATTCATAATGGAGCTAGGAGGGAGGAGGAGAGGGTGAGGAGGAGGTGGGAAGGAGGATACAGTGAGGGTACAGGGAGGATACAGTGGGGATACAGTGAGAGTACAGTGCGGTACAGTGAGGATACAGTGAGGGTACATTGGGACACAGTGAGGGTTCAGTTGGGGTACAGTGGGATTAGGAGGGAGGAGGAGAGGGTGAGGAGGAGGAGGAAAGGAGGATACATTGAGGGTACAGTGGGGTACAGTGAGAGTACAGTGGGGTACAGTGAGTAAACAGTGAGGATACATTGGGGCACAGTGAGGATACAGTAAGGGTTCAGTTGGGCTACAGTGAGGGTACAGTGGGGTACAGTGGGGATACAGTGAGGGTACATTGGGGCTCAGTGAGGATTCAGTTTGGGTACAGTGAGATTAGGAGGGAGGAGGAGAGGGTGAGGAGGAGGAGGGAAGGAGGATACATTGAGGGTACAGGGAGGATACAGTGGGGATACAGTGAGAGTACAGTGGGGTACAGTGAGGGTACATTGGGGCACAGTGAGGGTTCAGTTTGGGTACAGTGAGATTAGGAGGGAGGAGGAGAGGGTGAGGAGGAGGAGGGAAGGAGGATACATTGAGGGTACAGGGAGGATACAGTGGGGATACAGTGAGAGTACAGTGGGGTACAGTGAGGATACAGTGAGGGTACATTGGGACACAGTGAGGATACAGTGAGGGTTTAGTTGGGGTAAAGTGGGATAGTGAGGGTACAGGGAGGATACAGTGGGGATACAGTGAGAGTACAGTGGGGCACAGTGATGATACAGTGAGGGTTCAGTTGGGGTACAGTGGGATACAGTGAGGATACAGTGAATGTACAGTCAGGAAACAATGGTCCACCATGTGGTGGTGGTGGTGGTGGGTGGTGGTGGTGGTGGAGGTGGTGGTGGTGGTGGTGGTGGTGGTGGTGGGTGGTGGTGGTGGTGATGATGGTGGTGGTGGTGGTGGTGTCGGTGGTGGTGGTGTCGGTGGTGGTAGTGGTGGTAACAATGATCCAATGATCGTAAGAAGGATGACACCCGTATGAAGGTAGAGAAACAATACTAACTGAGACAAAATGATCAGGTGTTTGATCTGCAACCAGTCCTATAGTAGGCGTGATGCATTGCAAAGACATGACCGCAATGTCCATGGCAGTGGGAAATATACCGACCAGTCACAACCATTGAAGGAAATGACATTTAGACACCCATTCTCTATGATGGTAACTGGACCCAGCGGATCGGGGAAAACGGAATGGACTAGAAAACTGTTACTTTCCTCGTTAGTACAACCGCCACCGGAACGAATCTTATGGTGTTTTGGACAATGGCAGCCCCTGTACGAAGACCTTCAGAAGAGAATTCCGTGTATAGAATTTATACGGGGTATCCCAGACTATCTAGATAATGCTCAGTTTATGGATCCCTCAAAAAGGAACCTAATCATTTTTGATGACCTGATGACCGAAGCAAAGTGTGACCAGAGAATTGCCGACCTTTTTACGAAAGGCAGTCACCACAGAAATATATCTATCGTGTATTTGACTCAAAACGTATTTCCTCAAGGTAGAGCTTGCAGGGATATCGCTTTAAATACGCAATATTTGGTCTTGTTTAATAATCCGATTGACAGACAACAAGCTGCGACCTTGGCAAGAAGAATTTATCCGTCCACTTGCGCCACATTTATGAGGAAATTTGAAGATGCCACGGCAAGACCTTATGGTTACCTCGTCCTAGATCTTAAATCGAGTACATCCAAACAGGACAGACTACAAACTGACATATTTGTCGATCAACAGTTTCCCGATGACGGAGATATTTCTGATGATGAAGATGCTGACAGTGTGGAGTCCCTAGATTATATACGCTCTATCAGCCCTCCGGATAAAGAAAGAGATGAAAGTTATAAACTGGATATATGGAATAGGAGGGTAAGCGATTTAAGCCCTCCAGGTAAATGAAGAAAACAAAGAGATGAGCGCTCTAAACTCGACATCTGGAACAGGAGATTTCAAAATCCAATCAGGCAGGAGAACGTAGAGCAGTTTAAAGCTAAAGTGAATGCTTATGAAGAGCGAGGTTTTAGTTCGGATAAAGCTATTCATCTCGCAGCCAATGATGATTTGCCTTCTCTCCGCAAAAAACTCAGACAAGATTACGCTCAATTTCTAATAGATTATTACGAGCTACAAGAGGATCCTGTTCAACAGCGAATACTGGAATCGGCTAAAACGTTTAAGAACCAACACGATATGAATCAGGCGGACTCTATCAGACAAGCCATCAAACTCAGAAAAGATTTATTTATGGACGTGTGGCCGAATCATAATATAGAAACCGAGAAAGCCTCTGAAGACCAAGAGGACTCTACTACGTCGTGAAGGAGAATGAGGAGGAGGGATCAGGAGTGAGGAGGTTGACCAATCGGATGGCTGGATAATTGACCAATCAGAAGAGACCTCTCACTATATAAGGCGCTTTGCAGCAATCTAGGCATATCTATTCTGACAGTCAAACAGTAAACATGTCTAGATGCAGATTCAGTCTCGGAAACGATCGCTTTATCGAGGTCACAGAATGGAAAGGTGAACTGCGTGTTGACCTGAGAGAATGGAAAGATGACAAACCGACCAAGAAAGGTATCAGCTTAACCTTGATGCGATGGAAGAATTGGGTGGATTACTTAGAATAGGCGGATCAAGCGAGGACAGAGAAACAAAACTATAAGAGTCATCTTGGAGGGAACGTCTATTGTACCATCACCGAGGGCAGCGCATGTATGGATATAAGGCAGTATTGGAAGCCGCAAGAAGAGGTGATACCTACGAAAAAGGGATTATACCTGAGACCCCCAGAATACATTGCCGTCAAAGAACTCTTAACAGAAATTGGAAGGGCCTTACCCGAACTAGACGGGGTCGTACCCTGTTACGTGCAAAGTGATCACATGAATCAGTTAGGCGCCTTACGGTGTTCCGAGTGTAACCCGAATGACTATCAAAACTGGTAACTAAGAAAAGGGATTAAGAATTGTGTAGGCGTAAATATGTTCGCCATTACTTTTATGTGTATAGCTTTGTTTGATGAACTGTTGTTTCGGATGAGATGTAGACAACTACGGCGCGAAGCCAGATAGGCTGCTGAGCGATTAATCGAGGTGCTTGAGGATAGTGAACTAGACTCTCGCCCGTTGGTATGAATAGAGCGTAAGAATAACTCGAGCACGAAGGAGGAAATCGATCTAAAGAGATGGGCACTAGACTCGTTTACGATTACCAACAGCAGAAGTGGATTCCTTACGTGTCGGATCCCGACAACTGGTATCAGCACTTGCTGGATGTTAGAGATGGCTACGCGGAACGCAACAGTCAGGGTCATTATATTGTGGGTAGTGGACGGAAATACAGAGAGTTGAAAGAAATGAGACAAAAGGAAAAACCCTTAGTGAACCTGGTCACCCCAGTAGCCCAAGCTTTAGAAATGGCAAAATCGGAGCTTAAGCGAAAAGGAGAGGATAGTATAACGGACGGAGGGCGTAAGACAGCAATTTCGGACTGGAATTCATTAAGATACTAAAGGACGAACGGCAAATAATTGCGCAATATGCTCCTAAGTTAGCCAGACGCCATATGCATGGCGAGGAACCCGTTCTACGTTGATAGACAATCATATCCCTCTCAGCCTTTACGACCTAATTACGAAGCCGATCAGTACGTGAAAAAAGACGTGAAAGGACCGTGCTGAAAAAAAAGGGTCCACCCGGGGAATGGGATAAACCGAGCGCTGCGACCCGCTACACCATTAAAGACTGGATCTCGTTCTGAACTTCGTAAAAAACCACCCGCAAATAATTGAGAGGCCCCTCACCCTTGTATATAGAAGAACGACACCGCGCTCTAGGACGTGACGCTACCTTCTCGTGGTCTAGGGCGTTGACTCACCCTCCGAGGTGTAACCGAACGCGTCACAGGGGCCGCCATCTCGTATCTGACTTCGTGGGGCCGCCATCTTGGTGTCGTGGGGGCCGCCATCTTGGACCGGAAGTCGTGGGGGCCGCCATCTTGGATCTGACGTCGTGACGTCATTGGCGCTAAACCGGCACCTATACTACTCTTAGGCAAGATTTTTTTCATTAGTTGTTTTACAAACCCTCCTACTGTAATTTTCCGGAAAGTAGAAACAAAATAAAATTTTATTCAATTTCTTTTTTATTTTTCCACCGACTCTAAATATTATTTGTTTAGCTGAAAAAAAAAATATATATATATATAATCGAGGCTCCGTCTGTGTATTTTTGAGAGTGACACTGTTAAAAGTGATCGTGCTGTCAAGATAGTCAGGAAAATGATGAAATATAAACAGACTGTTGGTTTACCCTCGGACCCAGTATTATTTTTTTTCTTTCCCCCGACCCAAATCTGAAAAAAATTCCGTAAATCAACTAATAAAAAAATCTGGCCTTAGCTGGTTAGAGCTCGAGAGCTGTGATCTCGAGCAGTAAAATCTATCTGTATGTCTGCCTGTCTGCCTGCCAGTACAGTAAAACATGTGTAAAACGCCACCCCAAAAAAGACAAAACAAAGATCTTAATGACAAATGGTAGCTTAATGAAGGTCGAAAGTACTGCAGAATGCTCCCCAAATTTGGAGCATTCTGCAAAGGTTTTGATCTGCATTAAGAGATAATTGGTCTTGAAAAAAACCAATTTCAGTCAGCTTTGAGAGTGACCGTTTTACACAGGTTTTACTGTATAATTTACAAACGTACGCTGCTCTTTGGCTAGAAATGGCTGGTTATAGATTAACAATGTTCATATATGCTCTTATACTTTTTACGGCGGCCAAAAGGCCGCCGTTCTAATATCGCTTTAGCTCTAAATTATTCACCAATCAGAAGCATTTTTAAATTGTAATATTCATCACACCGACTGGAAAAAGATGCTCTCATTGGTTGATACTCAGAATGTCCTTACAATCTTATTAAACATGAAACTAAACTTGAAAACATACATGTAAATGGCAGAGAACCAGTCTGTGCACTTGGTCTAAAAATGCAAATGTATTAACGACCTAGTCTCGAATATAGGTCAACCCCGATGTACAGTATTTGTAAATTGCTGTCACTATCATTGTTTACATGCCTTGCACACAGTAAAGAAGTGCATTATAAAATAACCCACTAAATTCGAAAGGACTTTACAGTAATATTACGTTATTTAAATAAAATATTTGTAACTTTTCCAATTCCCATATCTGGACATGATTATAGTCTGTTTCATATATTTCGACAATAGTCTTTTTTTGGCCGTTATACGGTTATATTCCCAATGCCAAAACGTTTCTTTTCTCCTATGTTCGGATGAAAAATCCCCTTTTCAAGTCGGAAAATATCAAAGAAAAAATCAACGTTTTTTTCGAGTAAGTTGTGTTAAAATTGTTTGTTTATCGGACATTTTCAACCGACCGACTATCGGCATATCAGTCGTGCTACTACCATGTAAATCCTCTCGTTGCACTATAAGAGCCCAAGGGTGTTGCGCCCTCGTCTAAACCAGCGAATTTGGTTGCGTTTATCGTCAGTATTTGAGAGCCGCCGAATATCTTTTTTAAAGATATTTCTTGTTATATCCGGCGCTGTACATTTGTTTGAAGTTCTACTGGCATGAATAATAATAGCGACTGCGACCGATTGTTTCCGATCTTATACGGAGATATAAGCAACATGTCTCTAACGTGTTATCGATGAGCGGACAATGATATACCTTGACCCGAGTGACCACCCGACTTTGATAAACAATGACCACAACTTAGTCGGATCTGAGATCAATAAAGGTTTGTAAGTTTTAATGGATCTTCGATCAATTTGATACAGTTTTCAATTATATAAACATTTATACATTAATGATAAGGAATTAACGGAAAGAATCATTGTGTTATTAGGATGTGTAGGTTTATAAAATGCAAAGCACAACAGCACTCGAGTATGTGGTTGTTTTTTCTCTAGCATGGAGAAAGACTTGAGTATAGGACGTAATATCTGCAGTAAGTCGTAACACCTCTTGAGAAGACGCGAAATTTAGCCATATTTAAGACCGATTATCGCTAAATGCAGGTAAAAATATTGCAGAATGCTCCAAGAGCATTCTGCAATACTTTAGACCTTCATTTGGCCTCCATTTGTCGTTAAGACATTTGTTTTGTTTATTTGTGAGTGGTCGTTTTGGACAGGTAGGGTTAAGTCAGGTAACTTCGGACATCAGGTGATTTCGGACATACATGTACATTTGCAAACAGTGGAAATCCAGATGAGACGGCTCCAAATGAGCCGTCAGGATTCTCACTATTTGCTTAGTTAATATATTTTTTTTATTCTAATAATTAAAATATGTGACCCGTCACGCAAAAAGGTACGAGTTGGGTGGACGACGTTATTTCGAGAAAATACGTCTTAAAGTTAACGTCGCGTCGCGCAAAAATAGCACACCTAAGCGTGTTTCAAAGAGAAGTTTAACTTCTTATAAAACCGGATCAAAAGCGTTTTTCATGTTGAGGTTTTCTGCCAACAGACTGTCAAACATTTTGTACGATATTAAATGTTCCCTTTTGAATGTTCGTAAGTTAAAGTTGGGTCGAGAATCGTCTATGATTAGAACTATATATTTCTCATCTGGTTTAAATGGTTTAGGCCTACTAATTTAAGGGCAGTTGCGGGTAATACTTTCCACATTAAAATATTTTTAATTCTTTGCATACAGTTTGGTCTATGTATGGACTGTCAATTTATAAAATAAAAAGTATATGTCATCGCGCTAGATTTTTCATAATCTCACATCGAAGTTTTCAGCATTTTGCAAAATTTCTGAAAAAAAAACCGATGTCCTGATTATTGAGTTAAAATAATTGTAATCTTTATTTTAATTTCAATTATTACTCACGACATCCACAGGGGGGTAGGTCTACTCTAAATTTTTCTGTATACGTAGGCTCGGGCCCAGCATCTACCGTTCGCCCCCAAAAAATATCAGGAATTTCGAGCACCCAAAAAAATGTTTGAAATTTCAGCAACCGCCAAAAATATCCCCCATTCTGTACCTTGCCCTTAAGGAAAGACCCTAAAATGCATAGAAATGACCCCTAAATATAGGCCAAATTTGCGGTGACCCTAAATTCTTCATACCCCAAAAAAAGTATTTTTTGAAAACCCCAAAAAATGTTGAAATTCAAAATTTTGAACCCCAAAAAATAACCCGAGCCTACGTATGTATAAAAATTTCAGAGTATCCCCCCCCCCCCCCCCCGGGACGACATCAAGCTTTTAAGGTGAAAAATATTTCTTTTCTAAAGCCGTGGCAAGATACTGAATGATATATTTAAGTTTATATGATGACGTAGTGATGATATCATCGGGAAAGAACGAATTGTTGCTACATTTTTTCTTTAACGAATATTTTAGTGTATTATGAGTACAGCAGAGGCATAAGCAGTGTTTTGTGAAAAATTCAAAATGGCCTTTGGTAACTTAAAGTGAATTAAAAAAACATATGAAAAAAAAATCATGATTATGCAATGTGATTTGAAATAATTATAAGCAAATTCATTAGAATTTCTGCAATGGTGTAAGGCTACGATACCTGACTCTCACGCAAACGGCCAAAGTTCGATTCCGAGCTTCGGTATTCCAATTTAATTGTTGCTTCGTTTTAGGCTTTTTATATATTTTTTGTTTTGCTGTAGACAAAATAATATTGACAAACCAATAGTATCTGCATATTTAATTCCCCCTCCGTCATAAGATACAAAAAATACCGGTTATGCATCCTTCATTAGGAGCTACGGCACCTGTTGGACTAAGGGTATCGGGCTATTATATAATTTTACAGCAGCATCTTCAACATTCCTTCCCAAAACTAGGCGGAGTAAATTTACGCTTAGTTGCCGTTTGAGCATTGATATGAACGTGAAACAGTCCCGAAGAGCTTCGCATATGTATATAAATGTACCATGCAGCGAAGATCTGACCCGCAATACTTTGCCTGGACAGACATTTGTGACGTCGCCGTTTAAAACAGTGCACCTCCAGATTTTTTGCAAAAATTATTATGACGAAGTTAATGAGTGCATTTTTACAAAAGTTACACGGATGAAAAGCAAATAGAAAATAGCAATATACAATTAAATATTAAAATAATTATGCTTTTGGTTCTCAAGGAGAACGCGTTTAAATTGGACGTACAATTTTAAATATCACGATTCCCATTTACGCTGACGTTAACGTCACCGAAAAAATGAAATTTTAATTTGTCTTTGTGTTTAAATGACTACCATGCGAAAACAATAGACACCAGGAAGCTACAATAAATATGTTTATTGCGTAAATCAATTTGCTTTCATTTGGTACTTTTTCCATGATTGTAGTAGCTTCTGTAGTTTTGCGACAATAATTTTCGCTAAAAATCTGGAATTACGCTAATTTAAACGGCGACGTCACAAGTAGGCGAATACTTTCCCAAGAAGGCTAATACTTATGTCCCGTGACTGTACATGTATAGTTTCAAACAATCAGTAGGCTATAAACCATATAGGTAAAGTTTTTCACATGCTTATAGTATAGTCACTATGCAAGCCTCAGACTTGTGTTTAAGTGCAAAACATAAAATGGTGACAAAAAATTTGAGAATCATATTAAAACCCATGCACATACCAACAATCAATATCATGAAATAATTGGTAGCAGTCGATGGTCACAACTAAAAAAGTGATTGAAATCAATGTGACTGAGTATTGTATATAAACCACTTGCGCATCTGAATGATCTGTAAACAATGACAAGTTTCAACTCTATCGGTACACTTAAATTGTAGAAGGAGCTACACACACCTGGCACCCGAGCTGAACCACGCTCCACAAACAAGACACCACGGATACTATGCTTATCACTCTCTCTAAAAGGCGGGCGACAATAAGCAATATACTAGCAGAAAGCTGGTGGAAATAGCATAACAATGTATACATATTCTAATATTTGCTAAATTCATTCAACTGATAATGTAGTAAATGTACATATGTTTGAGAAAAAAAAACTTTTAAGTCATGGCTCTGCGACGTTCCCGTTGACGTCAACGAAAAATCAGGTTTTCAGTATTTTGCAGTTTTACTATATCATTTTTCAGGAAGTAAGACACCTTGGCTAATAAATAAATTTTGTTTATTGCGTTTTTCAATTTCCTTTCAAATGGTATCTTTATTATCAAGTTTGATGCATTAACAACGAGGAAAATATTTTTAAACAACACATAAAACATGTCAGTGTGAAGTTGTTGGGTTTTTTTAAGTTGACTAAGTGTTGACACTATAGTGTAGCTGAAGGCTAGAAAAAATATCTGGTGCGACATTTGAAGAAGAAATAGAGGAGGAAGAATGAGAGGAATAATAACTAGAAAAAGATAAAAGAAAATTGATCACAACAAATGCATTGTAACGTCCTTTTGCAATATTTTATAACGTGACTGTGTTAGTTTGCTGGAGTTTATGATGTACATGTAACGTTACAATAACGTCAATAGAAAGTTTGTGACGCTTCAGGGCGGTACCCATCTTCTTTGGACATTTTGAGACCCAAAATGATCAAGAACCCACCAACATATTAATATTTCTTGATTCGTCATAAAATTCTCTATTCAAAACACGGGAAAAGTGAATTTCACTATATGACACCCAACTCGTCCCTTTTCGCGTGACGGGTCACATATATATGAAAGGAACAAGGTCACTGTCCGAATTTACCTGATGTCCGAAGTTACCTAACTTTACCTTACTGTAGCTTAGTGCACTATATGGAGACTTTGCTATGTCATTTTGAAATCTCGACTGAAATATGAAGTTTGAATAAGTTTTGTTTTGTTTGTTTTGTTTGATTTGATTCTTTACGTCCCATCAACAATCTTTCAAATATATAGGGACGGATCTTCCTGGGTTGAACCAGTACTAAGCTAGGATAGAATTAGTTTTGTTACCCCATATAAGCCTAATGCCCTTTTTGCGAGACATAGGTTTGATTTCTTTGATTTGATTCTTTACGTTCCAGTCAACAATTTTCAGTTATGTCGGGGCGGGTCTTCCATGGATCAACCAGTACTAGGCGAGGATTAATGCGTTTTGCTCAGGGTGCCGGTGAGGCTCGAACCCACAACTTCTCAATCTCGAGTCAAGCGCTCTACCAATGAGCCACTGCGCTCCCTACATGTATGAGGCATAGGCAAACAGTGCACACCCAGCTCAGACGCCGCATAACGCGGCGCATTATTCGTCTACAGTGATTGCTTACATAATGTTCCATTAAAATTAGAATAAAAATAATAATAAAAAATACACATCTTATTACCCTTAAAACGGAAATGGACGGGTCCATTTCATAAGAGTGGGAAATTCCATTCGGTTTAAATAGGGTAATTTCACGCGGTTGTATATCTAAAATGGATACTTCGAGCATAAAAGAGTTTGACTTAACGAGAGTTTACTGTAGTAGAGAGTTGTGATGCACAGCCAGCATCAGTGCCGGGCCACCGTCGGCCCGCCAGCGAATCGCCACTTAAACGGCGTTTCGCTGTCGGGCCAATGGTGGCCTACTTTAAGATCTTAACTGGGTACGTGTTGATCGGGCTGAACTCTCTTTATTTTCAGATAAACGGTCAAGATGCACAAACTATTTCAAACAACGAAGGTTGAGCATACGAATGCAATAGAGGGAATCGTGAGAGGTAATTAATTGTAACGCAGTTTTAGTCTCTAATTCATTTTTCTATCCAATGATAGAGGCCATATTTTCAAATTTCTTCAATTCAAATTCGTAAAAACTTGCGGACATAATATCTCATTACTAAGTCAAGTCTCTATTATTAAATCACTTCATCCTGTCTGATCCATTTTTCTATCCAATGAAAGAGGTCATATTTTCAAATTTCTTTAATTCAAATTCGTTAAAACTTGCGGACATAGTATTTGATTTCTTAGTCAAGTCTCTGTTATTAAATCACTTTATCTTGTTTGATCAATTTTTCTATCCAATGAAAGAGGTCATATTTTCAAATTTCTTCAATTCAAATTCGTTAAAACTTGCGGGCATAATATTTAATTTCTTAGTCAAGTCTCTGTTATTAAATCACTTCATCCTGTGCGCATTTCAGATTATAAACGCCGTTTATTTATGTGACGGCAAATCCTATCTATAGGGCAGTTTATGATAAATTACTATCTTTCATCAAACCAGGAAAGTTTAAACCGATTCAAAACCAGTAGTGACTAAAATAACAGAATCTGAATTCTAGCATGGGAATTCGTTACGCGAAGCTGTTTGAAGCCGCAAAATCCATGTTCAAATCATGAGATTCGCGTGCTGTTTGAATGAAAAAGCTTGAACTGGGCCCTGATTTGCATGCATGACATTACACTGGAAAGCGTTGCGGCCGTGACTGATCATTTCGCCGATGCTTTCGTTCGCGAAAACGATGCACGCGTATAAATGACGTTGTGGCGACGTAATGACGTTCGAAAGTTTGACGCTGACGCCATTTTGTTTCGAGAAATCAAGTGTAAGAAAATGGATATTTAATGTTTAAGCGACGTTTTCAGCGCGGTTTATGCTGAAATCAGGTAAAATATGCAAGAATAACGATCACACATGTTTGTTTCATTGCATTAACACTTGCCTGGTCCCTCGGACGATGTTTAATCACTCGGCCTAACGGCCTCGTGTTCAAACAGCTTCCTCGGGACCCGGCAAATGTTAATGCATGAAAAAACATGTGTGATCCCTATATTCAATCATATACCAACAGGAAATCGGTCGTACAGAATGGGTTTAAATACATGTGTATGAAGGTCTGGCCCGTCGGTTTTTGTTTTCGTTTTGTTATCATAGTTTTTTTAAGCTTCAACATGTTCAAGTTTATTTTGATCTCTACCACCACATTATTCAAATGACAGTAAACCATTAAAATTATATGCATAATACACTTATAGGTGACATTCCATCCTGGGTGAATGGCAGTTTATACAGAAATGGCCCAGGGCTCTATGAGTTTGGAGAAGACAAATACAATCACATGTTCGATCCCCTCGCCATATTTCAGAGATTCCATGTCTGTAAGTATCATCCATTCTACCCAATAAAAAAATGGCTTTCCAAAATGTTAGATTAGTTTAAACAGTATTTTATATCGAAAATACAAAGTATGAGTATATAATACATTAATATACGAGGGTCATCCAATAAGTTCTGACAATGACCCCATAAAACAAAACATATTTCTCTAGGACCTGTTTCAGTAATCTTCACATGTTATTTAGAATATATGGAATTGAATCACTTCTTCAAACAGTTTCCATGTTGCAATCGCAATGGTTGCTAGGCAACTAAAGAACACAAGGTAAAGGGCCATGGACGGGACACTATATATGGTATACATGCCCAAATTTATAAGAAATTACAAACTCCTCATAAAAAACTTTTTATGTAGATAAATAAAGACATTATGTATGTTGATTCTGAGCGTCATAGATAATGGTTTAGCTTGCGACTGTGGTGTTAGCAGGGTTTTGATAATGACATATCACCGATTTTGCAAGAAAGATTTCACATAAAATTGGGTTGTACTAATAGTGTATTATATTTGGTATATAGCATGTACTGAAAGTCAATATTTTCTATTGGTTTAGAAGACTATAGAACAGATTTATCGAAATATGTATCTATTAATACGCAAATTGGTCGTAATGGCGTTTATTAAGTGTTCAAAATGTACTATTTTATAATTAACGCTTAAAGTAAGGCAAAAATGTAGTTTTCTGTTGTTGCCTAGCAACCAAGTACGTTCACAACAACTAGCTTAATGTCATTGTGGCATTTGCTTTTATGGGTCAATTGTGTATTCAGACAACATCATCAACCACTAATATAACTTTCCAAAGAAACATATAGCATCTTTATCTAACTCTACCCCCATCAGAAATTAGTTAAAAACGTGATATTTCGTGGCCATGGACTCTCACAGTGTTGTCTACAAATTTGTATAGCATAAGATCAGGTTGTGATAAAACCTCAAAATTTCAAACATGAATAGGCAACACCCACGGCCACATGCAATGGGTAATATAATTCTGATTAGAATAACAGTTTCTGAGATATGAGACCATTGTCAGAACTTACTGGATGACCCTCGTACAAGCACATGACAGGATCTCAAAATCTGTCCTTCGTAAACTACTGTATTCATGTTATCAGAATACCAAATGATTCGGCAGTTCATCAAAATAGCTTCAAAGAATTGGATTTGTCGAAAACCATGTCATGAAGGGTTGTTGTCAATTTCAAGTAGATACCTATACAAGAAGCACCAAAACTTAGGTAAACGACTCAGGACCACTTGGTCCTCTTGTTTAATAGAAAAATTACCACTCTTCAGAGCATGCATTGTTGTTGTGCGCTGTATTTCACAGACATGTTTTCTCCTTTTTGGGTAATTCAGTTACTGTAAATTCGGCAATTTTCGCGAGAGTTTTATTTTCGCGAATGTCGTTAAAAGACATATTTGCCACGTTAAAAATTTGCGATTAAGGTATGATCTCACTGTATCAGTAATTTACAGTGTGATTTCGCCATTTCGCGAGGATTTTATTTCCACGAAACTTCGCATATGCGAAGTTTCGCGAATATAAAACCCTCATGAGAATTTCTGAATTTACAGAATTCGTTCCACTGATTCCAGGTGACAAGAAGGTGACCTATCAGAGTAGATACCTACAAAGTGACGCATATAAGAAGAACGCACAAGCACAACGGATTGTAGTATCGGGCTTTGGGACTGTTCGAACACCTGATCCTTGCCACAATATATTTCAAAGGTAAGCATAAGACAAAACTTATTATGCCACCCTAACCAACTTAAGCACGACATTTCTCGTGATGTGCAAAGTCTACACTGATGTAGGTGGTATAAAATAGTTATACCATGTTTGTCCACCAGTACGTAAGATAATCCACTCGCTAAAGCTCGTGGATTATCTCCACGTACAGGCGGACAACCCATGGTATAACTATTACGTATAATGGCTAGCATAATTTCAAGTACTTCCAGTAGACCATCCGATATAAGTACTAAAGAACCACCTTTCCGCCCATCTGTTTAGTATTACTTGACTTTTCGCTTACTGTAAAGGCGGCAACTTTTATATTCATATCTGGGTGTGGTTCAGCTATTTCATCTGCTAAGGAAGGGAAATCAGGTTTTATTTATAATTTGGTATAGAGTGAAAAAGCTTTTTAAGCCGCACAAACGTGCATGCATTTCATGACAATTCTAACCGTATACACACTGAACTCACATTTATTAACTCGTAAAGCGCATAATAACAAAATGTATGTTTTTGTCGTCCACTAGACTATTTGAAGTCTCATAGATAAACTGTGTTAATCCAGATCATACAGGAGTAGTCTGATCTGGCTCCACAATGTTTGCCTCCCTGCTTATGTTATGCTGGCGTATTAAGGACTAAATTTTGACTTAGGTGGTGGCACAAGGTGATACAGTTACTTTTGAATAAAACCACGCCTTCTTTTCAGCTTTTACCTATGCCTAAGGTTGACTAGTCCTAATTACGCATTCATGAGGCGCCGCCTTTACAGTAAGCGAAAAGTCAAGTAATATTTGATTAACATTTGTATGTAAATTCTTCACCCTGCGTTTTCTGCGATTCTTATAGGTTTCTGACTTACTTTGAGCCGGAGGAGAAGAACGACAACTCTATTGTTAGCTTCTACCCTCTTAAAGATGAACTTTACGCTGCTTCGGAGACGAACCTTATACACAGAGTGGACCCCACGACACTCGAAACCATAGAAAAGGTACTGTGTGTAAAACAAGCTCAAATGGTAGTCACATTTAGATCGCTAATAGACCCTTTTCCACCAGGGGAATTTCGTACACTATAATTTTCTAAAACTACATTTTATAAGAAGAAAAATGACACATGATGGTTATCTGGCAGTGGGGGCGTTACCGTGTAACAGCCATGTTAAATACGTTACCCTAAAACATATCTAAATCTAATTGTTCAAATTCAAAGCTATACATAATTCTTACTTATTCACATGCTGATTGTCTTAAAAGCGCTTTTAAATAAAGCAAAAAGCCAGTATGTGTTAAACAGCATATGCCTACTATGTTGCAGTTACATACGTTACTTTATTTCAAATTAAATACTATCTAGCCCTGTGCAATCACTAGACCATGGACTGACAAAATACCTCCCTGGAGGGGTTTTGTAAACTATGATTTTTTAAAACCACATAATATAAGCCACATATAATAATGCATGTTAGCTCTCTTTGGGTTTTGGCGTTACCTGCATTTGCAGAGTTTACTTTGTTACCCTAAAATAGTAGGAACTTCTTTAGTGTAAATATAAAAATTGTTCCCTTTTCTGACAAACCAATATTATCTTGAAATTGAAAGTAAATGGCTAGTAGTATAATTTTAACTCATTTAGGTACCTTTTATTACTGATACATATGCTACTTTCATTTGAAACCATAGATTAATGCAATACTAGTATTATATGAGTTTAAACTCCTAATGGGAGTACATTACTGCCAATTTTGAGCTCAATAATAAAAAAAATAAGAAAAAAATGTCTTTTTAAACGTAGATTAAACTCTGGTGAAGAAAAAAAAGACACTTGAAAAAGTATGTGAATATGATCAGGAAAAACCACAATCACACACCGCACACCAAGGTAGTGTCACATAACATTTACAATAGCAAGACATCCGTAAGACAATGAGAGCAAAGTTACCACCTCTATCTTCCTGTTCAAGATGAACTCAAAGCACATAAAATGCTATTTCAATTAAGAGGGGTTTTTGTTATCAAATATGAAAAACACTTATTTTAATAATCAAATCTGTTTCTTAATTGCTTAAATAATATCTTTTATCTCTCTGACACTTATATGTGTTTACTTAATTTAACACATAAAATGATATATTCAAGGCATTTTCATACCGCCTACAGCTCAGTTTAGATGAAACTTGATTTTAAACATGTAGTAGCTTAGTAAGATATATTACCGATTGTGTAAGCCAACAAAATACATAAACAGCTCACCAGCTATTGATTACAACAACTACACTGATAACAATCAAGGACGAAAGCTAGCTCACAATTT
The DNA here is from genome assembly GCA_964019695.1 of Loripinus fragilis. NCBI lineage: Eukaryota > Metazoa > Mollusca > Bivalvia > Lucinida > Lucinidae > Loripinus > Loripinus fragilis. Next base: position 50,653,849 of record OZ026529.1, read on the forward strand.
GTAAAATTCTAAGTCATTTCAGGCATGGTCAAAATTGAGAAATGAAGAATCTATCTAGGCATTTTCCCTGGTCCTTTGAAAGAAAGAAACCTGAAGTTCTTTCTAATCATAACGATTTCTATTCCTTATATGATATCCAACATGCCTGCCCCTATGGTTATAATATCTATGGTAGTAATAAGCATGTCTAGTTTGGTAAATAAAGAAATTAATGATCTTGGTAACATGCATAACAAGAATATTTAAGGTAATAATTACACTTATCATCTGGTTTGCCTTGTTTCTACAATTTAAGTTATATATTTAAAAGAGATAGGTTTATGCTTAGAGTGATCCCTTGCATTGTTAGCATTGTATTGTAGACATGACTAAATGAAAGGACGTGAACAATTAATTGCGATTTTATTTGAATTTATTACTGTCAATAAGACTTACATGTAGCTTAACAGTGTAGTTTTGTTTTATATTAGATGTTGTACTAAGCAAGCTACATGGGAACATGATCATTGATATGAAGTTGCATCATATTAATCACATGGATTTTCAAATCAAGCCAACTAGATTACAACTAGTTACGAAGAATAATTCAAATGAGCCAACACATTCGATTTGGTACTAGTACTCATTGCAGTGTCAAGAAATGAGGGCTCAGCCAAGCCTTGTAAATGTGCAGACTAATAAGAACCTTTGCTGTCTGCATGCACAAAGTATTGATATATATTTGCAGACTCAGAACATAATTATTGATATAGCTAGCTCGACTGCACCAGCATGAGCAATTTTAAATAGATCAGAGATATTTGCCAATTTGTGTTAAGTGCCGAAATCTCACCTGCTGGTCAAATCCTCATTTTGAGCGCTTTATACCTTTCAATAAATGAGATCAACATTTAATTTTCATCTAAAGCCATACTGTCAAAAACAAAACTGATGTAAAGTTTCAATATCTGGCATACTATATCTTACGCACATGTAGCAAAATGACAATAGAGACACTGCTGTCAATATCTGAACTTTATGATATCCTTTTCAATGTGAAAGATATATGATTTGTGTTGGAGAAGATTAAATAAAAAGACCCATGGTTATTAGTAATGCATAGATTCTTATCCCCAAAAGCATGTACATGCATACTTTGTAAACAGTGCATGTATTTCTATCATCAATAACAATGTTTCTACTGAGTAGAGTGTTCTCCCCATACCATTTTTGTCAGAACAGTTGACATTTTGCATATGTCTTGAATACATACCCTGGTGTGCTTGCAACTCATTCTTATTGTTAATATCCATATAAGGCTTTGCTATAATTTAGACATGCCACATTCTGTATAGTGAAAATCAGTATCAGCGCTATTTTAGCAATAATTGCTAAAACTACCAATACGTGTTAGTAAGATTTCATGACTGCACTTTTTACGTTCAATATTTATTTTTTGCATCCAAGATTCCAAAATAACATTGTAAAATATATTATACATCAACTTGTTTGTCAAATTTGGTCTGACCTTATTCTGGCAAACAAAGTCATTTAAATGTGAAATGGTATCATAAGTAACTATTTACTTGTTTCCTTGAATATTATAATATCACATGTGATCATTGCCATATAAACTCCAACATTATCACTTATTTGTTCACATTTTACGAAAATCGAAAATATTTGTTCTTAATACATCATTTAGTTATAAAATTTACATTGCTTAAGCAAAGGATCAGAAGAACTATGTTGATGTAATTAACAGTTTCATTCATTAAACAATGAAAGCTGTGCTGAAGATAAACTAAAGTATATTTAAAAGCTAAAAGAAAAGTAATGCATATGCAATGTATACACAAATTCAACAATGTCAGTATGAAAATGGATTTGGAGACAGTCTTCTTCAAGTAGTATATGATTACATACACTTATAATGCATAGTATCTATGACATATTTCAATTTTTGCTCTACCAACTTACAAATACTTGATTCTATCTTGGCTGTTATAGCCTAAATGTTATGTATGCTACAACCTGCCATACAACATTTAGTAAAGAAAACGTTTTTGTTATTGTAGATGAACCAAAATATACAAGGAATACCAGCGTGTATTGTGTTACTGACTATGTTTGTACAGTTTGAGCAGCATTTAACTGGCCACACTTAAATATTTTCGGTTGCTGTTTTATAAGTGAGTGAATTAAAGTTAGTGTTATTCAGACAAGTAATACAAAAATCTAAATCCACAATATACGAGTATGTTAATTTCAGACTCAATTCAATATTGTCTTTCACAGCATTTTGGACATACATAGTTCCTTATAATATATTTTATATGGTAATATACGTTACTTTAACAATTTTGATAGAACAAGGGAATTTATCCTAATTCAGCTGGCACTTGAGACAATAATTGTCGTTGTTAATGAGGATCAAACCCTATAATGTTAACTTTTTTGACATTGTTTTTTGTTGTTGTTTTTTTTGAAGTTATAAAATATACTATTTCACAAAAGTAAATATGATTTGAATAGTCTCTTAACATGAACTGATAAATTCTACTGTATCTAGTATCTGTGTGTCTATTTAACACAAAAATCAGTTCTGAAATGAAATAAATACCCTGTGATGTATCATTTAGGGAATTAAGCAATATACAGAAAGCCTTAAAGTTTGTAACATACGTTACATATTGCCAAACAAATAAAAACAATGATACTATACACCAGAATAAATGTTAAATATCTCCTTTTACTCTTGTCTCTCAATACAATGCTCATATATGGTGCTTAAAAGCTTACAGATAGGATTATACGCTTTGTTTTGTTGTTTTTTTTTGAATAAAAATTACGGTTTCTTAGTGGTTGCATACTCAACAGCTTATAACTCCTGAAGTTTTGTGATAGGTGCAAAACGTTTGCTGTTTTGAAATAGTCTGTTAATTGTCTTTTAGAGACATGCAATTTTGATCTAACCTATTTATTGAGAAGTTTACAAAATGAAACTATATAACTAAATATCAATGTTTGATAGGTTGTTTTTGAAAATGTAACGTAAAAGACACAATAATGGGCCTAATTCATTCAAATTAACATCAGTATTTGCAGTAAATTAGCTTTTCTTACAAATAACATAACTGTTTAGCCAAATTGAATAGTTCAAGTACCACTTTAACAGCCTTAATTTCATACTTTTGCTTTTCAAAACAATGAGGGGTAACGTATTTAACACGCTGTAGCGCCCAAACGCCCCAATCTTCAGATAGCCAAAATTTTGCAAAAATCTGGTTAGATGTTATGCTCTTAAATAAGCATAGTCTGCAAAATTCCCCCTGGGGGGAGCAAAACCCTTAGTAGCCCATGGCCTAATTATTAGTAATGAAATTTCTGGACATATTGATAGATAAACATGAATGACTCAAAGTATCCCATTAAGTCAAAATAAATTTGGGATACATTAAATTCCAATAAAATGACGTATATACTGTATCTTATTATTATTTTCTCTATATAAGCAGGCTCTCACCGTGAACATGTAATATACTATTTTGATAGAAATCTGGGCTCGGACACTCACTTAAACGGTTTAAAAATGTAGTGGGCTAGATCACCGCACCACTAGTCGATTGCTTATTATATTTCAGGTTGATTTGTGTGACTTCGTTGCCGTCAACTCTGCCACGGCCCACCCACACTGGGATCCAGATGGTACAGTCCATAACATTGGCCATTCTTATAAAGGGAAGCCCAAAATATGTATCATCAAAATCCCTCCTAAGAAAGGTAAATTACCCGTTTTTTACAGCTTACACTATGAGGAGTTCAGTGGTTGACTGTTGGACTTGAGATGGAGGGCTAGCTAATTTGAGACTCACATGAGGTTCTATGTTGTGTTTTGAGCAAGGCGCATACTCTCTGCTTAGTACTGGTTCAACATAGGAAAACAGAAATCCTCCCGACATGACGGGAAAATGTTTACTGTTGACGGGGACGTGGAGCATCAACACAAACAAAAAAGCAGCCTACACTATACATGCATTGTATTGGCCTTGCAAGCCGATAAAGTTCAATCCAGTATACTATATGTAGCTAAATTTAGCGCGTGCTAAATGCATAGTAGTGTGCGTAAAACAAAGTCATTGATCAGATAGCGTACATGCGCATGCTGGTCTGCTTCTATATTATTCGCATGTTATGACACCAGTTTTTCTCACACCAATGCTCATTTGATGTGCCTCTAGGCACAATTATGCTAAGCATCCCCTATTCAGTAGACAACGGCAAACGTTGAGACGACTGTGAGGATTTATACTGAATGACTTCTGCGCTCTTTGATCACACCATCATAAGTGGTTTAACGATAGTCTCGCATAAATTACACAGTAGTATCAGTTATATCCCAGTAAGCGCCTAAAATCGGGCCACTATCGACCCGCGAACCAAACGCCATCCGGATATCGTTTCAATGACAGGCCGATAGTGGCCCGTGATGGGATGCTGGCTGGGTTGTGACTACCGATCATTTTTTCAGATGATGCTGGAAGCTTTCCAAAAGGTGAAGTGATGTCGGCACTTGAATCCGAGTTCAAGATGAGTATCAACTATTTCCACAGTTTTGGTATGACAAAGAACTATTATGTATATATTGAACAACCCATGTACATCAATATAATGAAGATTCTAGCAAAGAAATTGTCGGGGTCGGCGGTGGATACAGCAATAGAATTCTATGATAATATAAACGTAGGTCTCAGAGGTTGGTTTTTTTGTTGCTTAAAATACAATTTTTTGAAGTAATATCAGAGAAGCGTTCCTTCCTTTTTTATAAAATAACTAATAGGGAGCGCAGTGGCTCAGTGGTAGAGTGCTTGACTCGAGACCGAGGGACCGCGGGTTTGAGCATCACCTGTCTCACTGGGTCGTGTCCTTGAGCAAGACACATTAATCCTAGCTTAGTACTGGTTCAACCCAGGAAAACCCGTCCGTACAAAACCGAATGATTGTTGATTGGACGTAAAGCATCAAATCAAACAAACAACAAATGGTTCACGAATATACCCGTTTATTTAACTCAAGTTGATAATGAGATAACTCTTAAATTAAGTATCAATACAATTTTGATAAAATAACAAAAATTTAAGGGATTTTTGCTGCTGCTTAAAATGACATACACGGCCGGCTTGGTATATCATCTGCTGGCAGACAATAATTATGAAAGTGTAAGCCTCACTTTTCCAGAAGAAGAAAAAGCAATACACAAAACATTGCTGTTTGCTGCAATCATACTTGTATCTGGTGCTAGATCATTAACTTCCCCATCTCTAAATTGAGATGAATTATTAAAGAGACTAAGTCTGCTACTATGAACATTTTTCGAAAAAAAATCTTTTCTTTTTAAATCATTTGTAAAAGTAGAATTAAGTTATGTTTTCACAATAAATCTCTGCACTATAGCTGAAAACTGCATGGAAAAGTGAATTATCTTATAAAAACAGGTATATTTTCCCTTGTTGGTAATTATTTGCGTCCCTCCAATAATTATATACAGTTAATTTTTAACATAAATGCTGTTGTTTTTATACTGATAATTTGTTAAGATTTACGAAATTGGTAAAATGTATACCTGAATTTTAGCTTTTTAACTGTATTCTTGAAATATAGAAACATTATTTCTAAAATTAAAAGATCAAAAGTTAAAGACTATGCAGCTTTAAGCATTCTACCAATAAATTACATGCAAATTTTTTCCAAAGTTGATTCTGTCAGATCACCGCCTAACGAGAATACAAAAACTGACGTCTATGCCATGGGTTATTAGTTCGACATTATCATTGGATCTCCGTGATGCGTTTCCAGGGATAGTCAACTTGTTTCCATTTCTTTTCAGACTCGTTTTCGAATTATTGACAAACGCACCGGAAGTGTGGTGAACAGTGAGTTCCGGTATGAAACGAACCCACTAATGACCTTTCATCATATCAACGCTTATGAAGAAGATGGTAAGTATTCTTTGACTTTTCGCTTACTGTAAAGGCGGTGCCCCATGAATGCGTAATTAGGACTGGTCAACCTTAGACATAGGTAAAAGCTGAAAATGAGGCGTGGTTTTATTCAAAAGTAACTGTATCATCTTGCACCATTATCTCAGTATAGACACAACACACACTATTTAGTTCTTTAAACACCAGAAAAATAACTGCATCTGAAAATGATTATTTAAAGTAAGCATAGAGACAAACATTGTGAACCCAGATCAGACCGCTCCTACAGGAGCAGTCTCATCTGGGTCCACACTGTTTGTCTATGAGGCTTCAGATATTTTAGTGGACGACAAAAACATATGTTTTGTTATTATATGCTTCAAGGGTTAAAAAATGTGAGTTCAGTGTGTATACGGTTAGGATTTTCATGAAATGCACACACGTTTGCGCGGCCCAAACAACTTATTAATTCTTCACCAAATAATTAATATAACCTGGTATCCCTTGTTGAGCAGATGAAATAGCCAAACCACGCCCAGATATGAATATTAAAGTTACCGCCTTTACATTAAGCGAAAAGTCTATTAATACGTGTTTTGGAGTATGTCCCAATCCAAAAAGCTCTGCCCAATTCGAGAATCAGGCATCGGATGTATGTAAGGTGTAGTATTATGTACGAAAAAGCTGAGTTTTGTTAGCCTGAACTGGTGTAAGGGAATTTACTTCTGTATCATATAAGTTCAGCCCTGATTACCCGACACGTTTTACCAACAAAATAAATGAAGTTTATGTTTTTTCAATAAACATCGCTATAACTTGCAGTATTTTGTGAGTCTTTCTGTAGCATATGTGCAAATCGCACACATTTGGCACATTACCCAGATAAATATGGCAATCTGGAGGTGAGGTATTCATCACAAGTCATTTCTCCTGCAGGATTTTACATAAAGGTTGGCAAGCTATTGTCAGCAGCACTCTGACTTACAAGTTGGATGACAGTTTTTCATACGTCTGACAATGGACAAGTCTGGAGATTTACAGATACACATTGTTCCAAGATGACCATGGAAGACCTGCTCGATTATCCTGGCTGATGTTGCCTTGTATTGACATCCTGCAGGATGTTATGTGCTGCTAGACTGGCTCCAGTCCTTAAACATTTTTTTATCAAAGTGTCATATTATATACTTGTAGCCAGTCTTACTCTGATGGCTCTGTTTAAGTGTCATATTATATACTTGTAGCCAGTCTTACTCTGATGGCTCTGTTTTAAAACAGAGCCATCAGAGTAAGACTGACTACAAGTATATAATATTACACATTGATGAAATATTGTTTTAAGGACTGGAGCCAGTCTAATGTGGTGCATAATGAACCAAAGACAGTCGACTGAAACAATTTATTGCCGTTATTTTGGCCATTTTGAGTTGAATAAAGCATGGTCAGCTCCGATCAGGAACGCAATTCTCATGCCTCTGCATACCATAAGCGTGCATTCTCAGTACCAAAGAGGCTGACCAATAACACAGCAGTTATTGAATCTCTTCCCTGTGCGATGGTCATTGGGAAGTGCTGTCCTGCATCTGTCAGGAAACTTGAATACCTCCGTCCTCCGTACAATTTTTCTCTAAGGAAACCTCTGGAACAGATTTGGACCAATGGATTTTTCTACTGTAGAGGCACTAATGTAATCAAATTTATTAATTAAAAAATGTCACCTATCACTTTGCTTTCTGTTATTCCCCAGCTAACCCAAAACTCCCTAATGTTTTTGCCACGTACATGCGTGGCACCGATGCGCGTATGGTTCGTTAACGTCAGGAGACGTCCTGCAGCAATAGCGGACATGAGGCATGAGTTGACCACTATCAACTTCCAAAAACTTCGTTGTGTATGGCCAGAAACATAAAATGTGGATACTCCTTTTATTAGTTAGGACAAGCAGAACACGTTGAAACCAACTTTTAGCGGATTTGGAGATATTTTCTATTTTGCAATAAAGCATCTTATACAGTGTATCCATTTGAATGACGCTGCTTAGTATTAATTATTACGTCATCAGTTGTTAATGGCGTAATTTGTTTGACTGAAAGTCATGATCAGTTTGAATATTCAAACTGTTAAGCAAGATTTTTTTGTGAAATATGTATTTTCACTTATACACATAAGAGGCTGTGCATTTACTTTGGAACACACCACACCATTGTAAAAGAAAAATTGTAGAAACTAAAGGAACTAATGTTTTGTTTGGTAAAATAAAAATATATTACATTCCTGAGTGGGTTATAGCTGAAAAATCATCCCTCAAAGTATGATTATCAGCCTCAGCTGTGCCTTGGTTGATATTCACATTCCTTGGTTGATACACTCAGGTTGAAATTTTTGACCATCACCCTCTCATCGAATTTAATATTTATATATTACCACTTTTTTTCCTAGCTTATATAACACATTGTCGTCATTGCTTTTTCCAGGCCATATAATTCTTGATGTCTGCTGTTTTAACACCAAAGCACCGTTAGACTATGTCTACCTGAAGGATTTGACTTCAGAACAGTGTGAAACAAACTGGCGGAAGATAGAGGAACCAGAGCCAAGGCGTTACATTTTACCCATCAACGTCGACTCAGATGTAAGTGAGGGGCTGAGTAGCTAGAGGCCTTACTACTGTAAAGTCGGAAATTTTCGTGAGGGTTGTATTTTCGCGAAGCTTCGCATATGACTATTTAACTCTCACTATATGGGGAGATCACTCTGCTGTTTACTGATATATGTAAATAATGTCCTGGGCCCGGAATTACAATGCCTCCTTAAAGTTAAGAAAGACTTAAGTTAAGTATTGATGTTTCAGGATGCGAAAAATAACGTTTCAAACTGATTAAAGTCAAAATTATTTCATTTTTTCTGAAAAACACGATGATATCTTTAACCACAAATACCATATCGATCCAGACAATATATTGAGCATTTAATATAGCATGTCGAAATATTAATACTTAACTTAAGTCTTGCTTAATTTTAAGGAGGCATTGTAATTCTTTGCCCTGGTCGCGTATTTAACGTCGCAAATATGTCTTTTATCGTTATTCGCAAAAATAAAATACTCGCGAAAATTCCCGAATTTACAGGTACAGTATAAGAGTAGTAATTATCTTTTGTTTAATTACTTGACCAAAACATATGTTGTGGGTACTCAAAAGAACCGCCTCAATGAGACGGTTCGTTTGAGAATCAAAACCAAATATTTAGATAGATGGATAAGACAATATTTATATTTTACGCTCAACTTTATTATTTATCAGGCCCTTTGACATGACCAAAATGTTTATTCAAACAGTCGAGTTTTGCATACAGGGTTGATCAGACAGTAAAGTAATACATTTTAGGATTGGCAGGGACAAGCTAAATTTTGCATCAATCAAGCGCCTCTTTGCTTTAAATCTAGGCTGTTTAGGTTTAAATAGCCATTATTTACGAGTGACAAAGTACATGCAACAAAGCTAGTAATTGTTTTAAGTTTTTTTACCTAGCTATGTTTTGAACCAAATAATATTACATGTAAATCATTTTCCATATGGCGATATACATGATATATCAAGACTTAGTTAACGAAAACACTTTGAAACTCAATATTATGGTTTTTTATCATATGACGTCGCGTCTGGGAGTGAAATAACGCCATGCAATAAAATCGATAAACCACTAGTGGTTTATAGATTTACGGGAAACATTATGACGTCCATAACAACGTTACGTACATAACATGTAATGACAAAACTATAACGTTTTTACGCCAGAAATGAGATTTCAAAGTATTTGTCCTATGATAAATAGAATCTAACATTCGTGCTCTTGTATTATTGAATTTATTAAACTCGTACGAAAAAGAGATAAAATGCTCGGCAAGCCTTGCATTTTATCTCTTTTCCCCAACTTGTTTAATAAATTCAATAAAACATGAGCACTCATGTAAGATCCTCTATTTATTGTCGTGCATACAAATGATACGACTCCTCTGTTTTGTTTTCTGTTCACAGACGCCAAGTGGAACAAATCTTGTGACGATAAAGAATGCTACATCAACAGCCACAAGACAGTCTGACAATATTATAGTCTGTACCAAAGAAAGCCTTGCTGAAACAGGTAACTACGGACATGATTCCCTGACTCGCTATATTGAGTCCAGGGCTCCCCAAATCCCTGCCTGTGACCCCTGAGAAAATATATCAAAGATATATTTAAGTCTATACTCAATTAAACTATATCTAAACTAGGGCCCTTTGTGCAAATCATTTTGGCTTAATGTTTGTGTGGTACTATTTGTACCATGTAATGTCTGACACACATGTTTTTTTATGAAATATTTTGAGTAGTGAGGCTTGAAGTAAAAATGCAAGTTTCCCTTTTAAACTGGCAAATATCTCCATGATTAATTGTCATCAATATCCAATACCCCTGAAAATAATAAAAATATAGAACACAGTATCCTATATCCCTGAAACTTACATGCATAGTATCCCATATACGTGGAAGTACAATGGAAATAGCCTTTATTCCAAAAGCCTCTGTACAAGCTTCAGTAGTTCTTGTTCTTAAATAGGGCATTTGATTTTTTTCGAGATTCAAAATTTCATCTTGTAAATGGCATTCAAATGATTGCAATAAATAATCAGCACCGTTTTGATGAATGAATCATGAGAGGACCATTGATTTATACTTTGGAGCCCTTAATAAATCCGACGATATACTATTCTCAAATGAACATTTTGAATATAGTTTAAATTTCTAAATAATTAAAAATAACCATTACACTTGTATCCATTATATTGGTAGAGCTCTCATTTTATACCAGATGCACCTATCACATACAGTCACAATTAAATTGACAAGTTCCATAGGCCCAGATAAGGAAATTTTATGAGCGTAAAACTAAATATTTCCTTACCCATCAATTTAAACATGTGTTTTGGGGGCTCAAAAACACCATCTCATTGAGGCGGTTCTTTTGAGTACCCACATCATATATGAGAAATGAAGAAAATAGATTTCCAATACACACTCTTATCTGGAGGCGTGATGTCAAAATGTTAATGGGTAAACTGCTTATAATACCACCTAAAGTTCTATCTTGCAGTTACAATCACAGAGCAATTTTACAAATATGTACTGCCATATTTTCACAGGTTGCTAATTAAAACATTCCATGCGACTTCATTCCTTTAAGAAATCAAACTACACACAGAACTATAGACAAAACCAATTAGAGTAAAACATGTGTAAAACGGCCACTCTCAAAAAGACAGACAATCAGTTTTCAAGACCAAATAAATGCAGGTCGAATGTATTGAGCATTTTGCAATACTTTCGACCTACGTTAAGCTACCATTGGTCATTAAGATTTTTGTATTATCTATTTTTGAGTGGCCGTTATACAAAGGTTTTACTGCTTACCAAAAATTTGGTCTTGAGCTTCATCTTAGAGTGTGTACATCACAAAGGTTGATGAGACTGTGTCAATATACAGATAGTCTAAGCCTTGGCTTCTCATGGATACTAAAAGTACCACAACTGTATGAGCTTGCTCAAGTCCATCACATTTTTATACTGCTCATTGGTGTACCACCAATTACGCAGGTCAAGCGAGTAACATTCAAGGGAGGTAACCATATGTGGTAAAGGTGATTTTCCATACCATAAGGAACTGCTCTTAAGGAAAGAATTCGCTTCCTCTGAGAGCAAATTCTTTTCTTTAAGAGAAGTAACCATTTTTAAAAGGGAAGCAAGCAAAGAGAATCACTGCTTTATCAAGTCGTCTTCCTTTTGATCCCTTTATGTGCGTAACTTTTTCTGCTTTCTGGCTATTGCAGCTAAAATGACACTTCTATTATATGTCAACAATATAAATGCATGAATTTGACCAATTATCAGCAAATGAAACTAGATTGTAAATGATGCCTTTTTTAAGGTCTTGAATTTCCACAAATAAACTACGCTCACTACAATGGCAGAAAATACAGATATGCGTATGGTGTAGGATGGCACAACAATGGACCACACTTTCACACGGTAAGCAGACTGGTATCCTTGGCATAAGCCTTAATCATTTAACTCAAAAACAATCTTTATTTAATTCTTTGTATTAAGCTTGTAAGATGTGAAAAAAAAACATTTGGAAGACAAAACCATTTGGCCAACAAAAAACATTTACATTACAGTACATAATCACATATTCACACGTATATGTATATTTACATATGTAAAACATATGCGTGAGTATATGTGATTATTAACGTAGAAAATGAATCTTTATATTGTGTACATGGGAACAAACACTCAATGAAAAAAGTCCTCCCGAGGATAGAGCTAAATTCTACTTTTCCATTTTTTTTCTTCTTCTAAAATCAAGTCGCCACTTTTTGTTATTGTAAAAGTAAAATATGTGTGAAAAATTATGAGTCTCATGCTGGTTACATTGTAATCCTGAGTGAATAAAGAAATTGTATTGTATTGTATTCTTAAACCCCTAAACGGGTACTTTTTGCAAACTATGAAGACCCAGATGAAATGCAGCTTAATGCTGCATTTCATCAGGGTCTACACCGTTTGCTAAGACTAAATCAATCTTCAAGGAACAAAATTCGATTTTAGTTGGAAATAACCTGTGAACCCTCACTATATACAATGGACCTCTTAAAGTTAAATATATCATTTTAGGTGGAAGAATCCATCAGAGCACAAAGGAAACACGAAGGGTTAATATGTGCTTCTTGATTCTGTAGGTGCATTTATACCACCTTTACCAACTTAAGCATGAAATATCACTTGATGTGCAAGGTCTACACTGATGTAGGTGATATAAAATAGTTATACCATGTTTGTCCACCTGTACGTAAGATAATCCACTCGCTAAAGCTCGTGGATTATCTCCACATACAGGCGGACAACCCATGGTATAACTATTACTTGTTGTCATCAACGTAGTTTTGGTTATGTTACAGTTTCTTTTTCAACAATGATCCGTCATTCATTAACAGTAGAAATGTTTGAAATCAATCTGTGCATTGCCAATCTGTTTCGCAACGCAATGTTTGGACTTTTTGTATAAAATTAATTTGAATTAGCAGGAAGCGTTTCTATCACTATTGAATCAGAAAAAAATAACTGTTTTTGAAAGTTGATTTGGAAAAGAGGTAAAATTCATTCAATTTCTAATGCGTAACATAACGTAGAAATGAAATAGTCGAAGCGCTATGCAAAACCTCACAATGCAGTTTCGAAAAGGCAGTATAAGGCCAGTATCGCTTGTGAATACAAATTTTCCAAAATGCCACACATATTAATTTAAAAGGCATTGCTAGCATTTATCTCCAACCTATACTCAATCGGGTTATGCACATCCAGAATATAACTATCAACTTTTATTGTATTTTAGTATAGATTATCAATATTGACATATATACCAAACGTATTTTGAATGAAGAAAAGATAAGTGTCAATCTTTTTTAATATTTTATGTAGGCTAGTTATATTGACATAGAGACCATAATGTAATGTACAGCTAACTGCCAATCTATGTACTGTCGTGCCAACCAAGATTGACAGTGATGTAATATTATGTTTACAATTGTTAGTAAAAGATTAACTTGACACTCCATTTGAGCTAACGCGAATCGATAGATCACTTGTGTATTAATCCTATCCTGTGGATAGGATTAATACACAAGTGATCTATCTATTATAAGTCTGTGATATCTTTGTAAGCAAAACATGACGACACTGTCACTCTTGACTGGCAGGACAGTAGTAATTCCATTACAGATTAGTAAAAAAAAGTGTTATGTATAGTGTTGATATTTTTAGACAGATTAGTTACTATCGTGCCAACAAAGAGTGACAGTGACGTCGTGTTTATTTTACAATTGCTAAGTAAAACACTAACGTGTACTCTTCACTTGAGCTAACGCGAATCGATACATCACTTGTGTATTAATCCTATCCTGCGGATAGGATTAATTCACTTGTGATCTATCGATTATTAGTCCCGATAACTATGTAAACAAAACATGACGTAACTGTCACTCTTGGCTGGCAGGACAATAGTTGAGACATAACCGTATTGTGAATGTAAAGAAGATGAATTTCGATTTTAAATATTGTATTACACATTTGTAGGACTGACCTAGAGACAAGACGTATTGTGCATTTTGAAAATACAAATGAGCCGTGACATGTGATTTCCAACAATGTGGCATTTTGACAAGTGTAGACTCAGACGAGCCTGTGAAGTGTTAAGCTTAGAAACTCTAAACGCTGTTCGGTCAGTAGCTTAACAGTCATGGAATATTCAAGCGACTAGGAAAGGTTCTGATCAGACTGCGCGTATGCGCAGGCTGGTCTGAGCCTTTGCTGGTTGCACATACCACATTGTTGTAAATCTCATGCCACGGCTCAAATGTCAATTTTTGTCATTTTTATCACAGCTTTGTAAGATCGACTTGGAGACCAAAACTTATTCTGAATGGGGAGAAGATAAGTGTTATCCCTCAGAGCCAGTGTTTGTACCAAACCCTAATGGAAAAACGGAAGATGATGGTATATGCATTTGTTTACTGTTTTAGGGCTTTACCTTGGTTTCAAAAAACATTGAGTAGTATTCATACTTTTTTACATATTCTAAGAATCTCTAATGAGTGTGAGGATGCCATAGAAAAATCTGTCCAGAGGATTGCCGTTTGGCATCATGGGGCTTGCCGATTGATGACAAATGATGACCGCGATGGACGGATTTTTCTATCCCATCATCACAAAAATAATGAATTAGTTTTCTTGCCCACCACTAAATACTGCATACTTCTATTTTGAAAAAAAGCTTCCAGAGGTTCCTGAGTACGCAGAAAGGCGACATAACATGATGTCACTTTAAAAAAACAATGCTGTTGCTTCTCTTCCAACGTGCAACATTTCGTTTTCATCTTTACCACGGGCTGGTACGGATTATGTGAGATAGAGTTTATTACATATTGGTAAAACAGTGGAAAACCCTATCTGGTGTGAAAGAAATTGTTATCTCTTGACAAGCATACCAAATAAAAGCCATTTGCATGGGCACATCAAAGACGTTTTGGTCTCACCTAGAAAAATGAATCATTCTAATATATAAGTATAACGAGAACTTTATCCACATCATCTGACGTACTCTCATAGGCAGACGATACATTTTTTTCTTTAATGTTTGATAATACATGGTAGCGACAACGTATTCAATTTAAAAAATCAGCTCAATTATCAATGATCTCCTCTTAATCCTTTGTTAATAAAGATTCCTGAATGCATATTCTGGCGAACAGTAAAAACCAAGATAAAAACGCGACACTTCATCTAGGTATGCACCTTTTTGTAAAGCGCAACAACCAGTACTCCAGAATATCATAACATCATATTTTGGAAATTCCAACATGAAAACTAAAAATTATAAATGATACAACTGATAATATCATATACATGTACCTGAAATGAATTTCCTATTGTTTTGAAGTTTAAGTATCACGAGGAGTAAAATATTTCACTAGTTAGCTAAGAGTTTTGCTAGAGCTACTTTTTTGTAATAGCTTAAGTATCATGAGCAGTGACATAGTTCACTAGTGGTGATATGATTCCCCGTCTGCCTGTGTATACCTACGCATTTTTCTTTGATGCATTTCCTAGTGTTTAAAGCTGCATAGTCTGTAACCTTTGGTCTTCTAATTTTAAAAATAATGTTTTTATTTTTCAAGAACACAGTAAAAAGTCTCAAATTCAGGTAAACATTTTACCATTTTCGTAAATCTTAACAAGTTATCACTATCAAAACAACTGCATTTATGTTAAAATTCAACGGTCTAGAATTATTGGAGGGACGCAAATAATTACCAACAAGAGAAAAATACACCTATTTGATTACATAATTCACTTTTCCATGCAGTTTTCAGCTGTACTGAACATTTTTATTGTGAAAACATAGCTTAATTCTACTTTCACAAATGATTTAAAAAGAAAATAAAAAATTTCGAAAAATGTTCATAGTTACAGAGTATGCAGCTTAAATAGAAGACAGTATATTGTGTGTGCTTTGATGCTTTAAGAGATCAAATACGAGTATTCCCAGAAAATCATGAAAATTAATCACAACAAATGAGCCAGTATGTTTTGATCATTTTGTTACTTATCTCATTGTCGAGTAGGATATACTCAAACGAGCCTGTGCAAATGTTTAGGTTCCTATATATGCACCTGTACAGCGCCTGTCACAAGTAATGCAGAGAACATTGGGCGAGGACATAAGATTTGATTACTTATCGCATATATCTTAGTCTCCTTTGTACGTCCATGCGGACGTATCAAGCATCTAATCTACACTAATGTTTTGCGCATATGAGCAGCGAAAGCTCTAAGTCTCTTATTTTTCTAAGTGTATAAATGTGTACTCACAGCAAGCTACTGTCATGCCAACCTAGAGTGACAGTGACGACATGTTTGTTTACAATTGCTAAATCAAACATTAACTTGTGCACACCACTTGAGCTAGGGCGAATCGATAGATCACTCGGGTATTAATCCTATCCACAGGATAGGATTAATACACAAGTGATTTATCGATTACAAGTTCCTGATAACTTTATAAACGAAACATGTCGTCACTGTCACTCTTGGCTGGCAGAATAGTACAATAGTAATTCATTGACTACTCACCTATTTTCGAAGATAAATTCTCCAGCACGCGCCAAATGCGAATATTAACCCATATAAGCCTAGTGTCCTTTTTATTGGCTATTCAATGACAAAAGTGCAGACCCAGATCAGACGCAACAGATTGTCGTGTCTGATAGGATATTCAATGTTCAGTAAGAGAATGGCCTAATAAATTTGAGAAAAATGAAATATTCTACATTACACCCCTAAAATGGAAATGGGCTCGGCTTGTCTAACTGATAAGGATATGCAAGAACATTCGGCTTAAATGGGTTGAGATTGCCACCTACGCCAACGAATGATGGCGTTGCAATTACTGTTTGTATCCATATTCCAGGTGTTTTGTTGTCTGCTGTGAATAGTTCCGACTTCGACGCTGGAAAGAATGCATTTCTTCTTGTATTAGATGCCAAATCCATGAAAGAGATTGCCAGAGCAGAATTTAAAATACAACGATTTCCGAAAGATTTCCATGGAATTTTTCGTCCAAACATGTAGAAGAAATGACAAAATGAGAGTTCTCAGTTATGTAACAGTAGATCTTCAAAACTCGAGCCCTGGACTTACTTGAAATACTAGATTTAGGACATATGCTACTAAGTACATTTGATGTACTTCCCATGTTGAATGTGCAATACTTCGCTTACAGATTGTTTTATGCATCAGCTATATCTAGCTATCCATTTAAGGCATAAAAAGGATATAATACCGTTCTTAGTTTTTCATAACATTATATCCATGTATCGAAGTTTTTTAACATTTAACCAGTCACGGCAATTTTCTAAAAAGAAGAATAACACTGGTCAAAAATATCAAGCTAAAATAGCTGTTATTACATTTTAGCCAGCTTTTTTCTTTAACTTTATTAGAACTCATGACCTCAAACTTTCTAGAAATGTGCAACATCCTTTGTTAGTCTAAGCTGTGACAAGATATTAACTGCATGGCGAGTTTTGGCATTTCCTCAAAATTAGGAATTTATTTTTAGAATTAACTATATACTTAAAAATCTGATGTTGAAAATATCAAGAATTCAATTTTATTTCATGGACTATCATAATACCTTTTAGATTAATAAAGCTCTGGTGTTATCGTTATATTCATCTTTTCAGGAGGGCCATATATTTCGCTCGAAATTCTAAATAAAAGTTCAGGAGTGGCACTTTGGTCTCTTTGATGATTTCATTTCACTAGTATGAAGTAATTCAGCATTTAAATGTTGTTGTTTTTTTTAAAACAAAAAAAAAAGAAAAACACAATACAATACAATTAGATGCCCATCGACTCCCTTCTTATGTAAATTACATTTTGCTACTTACATTGTATCTCTATGTCATGTATGTGGCCTGAGATTAATAAAGATACTGTTCTGTTCTATTATCTAATGTGGTTGCTATTTTTAAAGAAGCGATATAATAAACTGTGTATTACTTGACTTTTCGCTTACTGTAAAGGCGACAACTTCAATATTCATATCTGGGTGTGGTTCGGCTATTTCATCTGCTAAGGAAGGGAAATCAGGTTTTATTTATAATTTGGTAAAGAGTTAATAAGCTTTTTGAGCCGCGCAAACGTGCGTGCATTTCATGAAAATCCTAACCGTATGCACACTGAACTCACATTTATTAACCCTTAAAGCGCAAAATGTATATTTTTGTCGTCCACTAAACTATTTGAAGCATCATAGATAGATGTAGGAGCAGTAATATCTGGGTCCACAATGTTTGCCTCCCTGCTTATGTTAAATAGACATTTTCAGATGCAGTTATTTGCTGGCGCTTTAAGGACTAAATAATGCTTGAGGTTGTGGCACAAGATGACACAGTTACTTTTGAATAAAACCACGCCTCCTTTTCAGCTTTTACCTATGCCTAAGGTTGACTAGTCCTAATTACGCATTCATGAGGCGCCGCCTTACAGTAAGCGAAAAGTCAAGTAATATATGTTTCCATGCGCATATCAACAGGGGGAGGGGGCAAGGGAACCGGACCCACCCCCCTCTGGAAAATCAAAAGTAGCTACAGGTTTCTCTAGGAATATTGGTATGGTCAGTGTCGGGTCATCATCAGCCCCCAGCGAAACGCCATTAAAATGACGTTTCGCTTGTTGGCCGATGATGGCTCACTTTGTTTATAAAAGAGGTCACTTTACGGACCAATCAAAAAACAACAAAGTCAAAACTAAAAAGAAATCAAAACTTAGAACTGGACCACCTCTGAGGAAAGATTCTAGAATAAGACAGTGAATTCTTTGATCAGACTGTACGAGATTTCTCAGATGTCAGATAGTGCATGTATAAATAGCGAAGTAATCAATTATTCTATTTCGCTGAATTCATATACCACATGCTGAATAGATTTAAAATGGCATTTACTTGGTCTTTAGAAATGCGACATATGTTACAACGCCCATTTGATTCCCTTTCAAAGACACCACGGAAGGAAATGAAAAGGAAGAAATATTTATTCAACACTGTTTAATCGTATTTCCTCGCTCTACACGAGCCTAGGAAACAGTACCGTACAGTAAGTTTTAAAGATAGACACTGTCAGTAATTAGATTTACACAGAATAGCAAATAAATTTGACATTTAGAAGCTGGTAATATAATTAACAGTTGATGTCCAGAGCTCAAAATTATAATGCCTCCTTAAATTTAAGTATTTCCTTAGTTAAGAATTGATTCTTTAATATACGAATAAAAGCGTTTAAAACTTCTTAAAATCAAAATTGTTTTGTATATTCTGTAGATCTTAGTAACATTTTGGCCGTATGCACCACAAAGGGCCTGTCATATTTATAAAACGGCATTATAATTTTGGGCCCAGGGCTCAAAAAGTACAATGTCTCCTTAAGTCTAAGTCCTTAAATATGATACCTGTTATAATACTGTTCATTTGTGATGGTCTTTAATTTGCTAGTAATTTGCAAATGTTTAAAGAGACTAAGTCTGCAACTATGAACATTTTTCGATTTTTTTTATTTTCTTTTTAAATCATTTGTAAAAGTAGAGTTAAGTTATGTTTTCACAATAAATCTGTTCACTATAGCTGAAAACTTCACGGAAAAGTGAATTATCTTATAAAAACAGGTGTGTTGGTAATTATTTGCGTCCCTCCAATAATTATAGACAGTTAATTTTAACATAAATGCTGTTGTTTTGATACTGATAATTTGTTAAGATTGACGAAATTGGTAAAATGTATACCTGAATTTTAGTTTTTTTACTGTGTTCTTGAAAAATAGAAACATTAGTTCAAAAATTAAAAGATCAAAAGTTACAGGCTATGCAGCTTTAATCATTGTACATTGTTTTGCCACTCAAAATAGATCAGCCTGGTCATTCAAACAATCTCATTTGAAGGTTGTCGGCCGCCTGCCCATGTGTATGCATTGTATGATAATATGGACACGTCTGTGGAGGAAGGTACAACATGTAATTGCATATACCAGGCCTCAAAATAAGAGTACGAAGCACCCAAAATAAAAGTTTAATCTAATGGGTAAGAAAATATAAGCCATTTTACGCCCCATTGTTTTATTTATGTGAATGTCTGTATAATACATAACGTTGTTTTTTAAACGTACAGTAAAACACGTGTAAAATGGCCAATCAAAATAGACAAAATAAAGATCGTAGTGACAAATGGTCGCTTAATGAAGTTCGAAAGTATTGCAGAGTTCTGCACTTTTGACCCGAATTTTGCAATAATTGGTCTTGAAAACTAATTTCGGTCGTTTTAAGAGTGGTCGTTTTACACCGGTTTTACTGTACATGCACAGCCATCTAGGGGGATATAAAAGTCTAGTCTCATGTTTACAAACGCCATTTCTACTACCAAACATTTTGTATGAGAGCAGCGATGGTTCTGCGTTTGCACGGGCTCGTCAGAGCATTCGCTGGTCGCATATGCAACATGTATCAAGCTTAACATAATAAGTCAGCTCAAGTCGATTTGCAGGATCAGTGGCTCGAGCTAACGTATCACTGAAAGAACACTATTAATTGGGCCTCGACGTAAGGAAAGCCTGTCTTCTGGGTTTCAGACAAAGCGAGACTCAGACCAATCTCCTCAGCTACAGAGACTAGCCCGAAAATTGAAATTTCGCTTGTAGAAAGTCTAGATATGATACTTTGCAAAAAAGAGAATAAGAAAGGCGCTGATCAGTCTGTGCGGATGCGCAGGCTGGTCGGCGCCTTTGTTGTTCGCAAACCCCCGAAGACAGGTTTTCTCGCGACGAGGGCCCAATTACTATCATACTTTAAAAGTACATCAGAATTTCCAAGTAAGAGCAATTCTAACTTTATAATTCCGATATAATCCAATTGCTTTTCAAACAATTTTCATAATATGGACCAGTCATTGAGAAAGTCGCAATTCTGTTGTAAAGTCAGAGCCATAATCTATACCATACCTCGTGTATGAATTATTTGATATTTGAAAATATCTATGGAAAATAAATACAAATACGCTCGCTGACGATTTAGAACTTCGTCACATGATTTATCGATACATATTGAAACAGGTAGATATGAGAATAATTCCACGCGACCAGAGAATTTTCAAATCTTGTAACATGAAAACAATAGAAAGCGGATTTCATTTCTTACTTGTTTGTCCAAATAACAGAGATCGAAGAAAAATACTTTAAATCATATTATTGTCATTGGCCAACAACTCACAAATTTGAGAGTCTCTTGTCCTCTATTTCAAAGAAAGTTATTTGCAATCTGTCTAAGGATGTTTACTTTTCTCCAAAAAATCATGATGTTGAGGGAAATTTGTGAGAAGTTGCTTAAAATTCATCTATGCATGTAATTTATTAAACGCTTGTTTGTAAACATTTTGCAAGATATATCCCAGTGGACTCATGGGGCCAGCTCAAGGTCAAATCGTATCAAGGCAATATACGTAAATGTGTCCTCGCTGGTGACATCATTCGATTGCGTCAATTTAACTCCATTAGTCTGCTGGGCAACATGCTCTTCTGTAAATTAATATTGTATTTCACAGTTTATATGTATTATGGCTATAAACATTGTTTGTAATGTTTTATACTCATTAAATATTTGTATTGGTATGAGAGCAGCGACGGCTCTGGTTAAGCAGTGCGTTTACAGGAGCTGGCACCGAGGTTATAAACTTTTTCCATGCTCAACTCAGCAGAGCGCGACATTATCCTGCTCATAAATGTTAAAATGCTTGTTGGAAATTTAACATTTATTAGCATGATAAAAACAACATCTGAGAGATTTAAGGCAAGATACATCTTCATTTTTTGTTACTATAGTTTTCATTAGCAGTTGAAATTTCGTGCTCAGTTCAGTTGAAAGTTCGTGCTCAGTTGAGTTGAGCATGACGAAAGTTGTATAACCTCAGGGCCAGCTCTTGCAAACGCACTGTATCAAGGCAGTATTTTCCCTAGAAATAAGAATTTTGGAAAATTTGGCATCTAATTCAAGCCCATAAGATAGGCATATGTGTCTTAAAAATGACATACTTTATCAGACCAATTAAGAACACACATTGAACAATTTGAGGGCTATGAAAAATGTAAGCGAGCTTCTGAATTCCAGTCAATAAATTGTACAATTTCATTGTCAACATTATCACAACATTACTGAATCTGAAAAAAATAGAAATTCTAATGGACCTCTAATTGCGCAAAAATAGAATTTCTAAATCTCTGCAGTAATGCAACGTTTTCGCATTGTATAAATTCCTGGATAAGATATAGATTTAATATAGGAAAATATTATAAAGCATGATGTTAACGCTTTCGCATCTGACGTCAACTTTTTGCCCATTTTCTACTAGATAGTATATGCAGCTCTGGAACATTCTGCTAATATCTTTATGCTAAAGTGGCTCCTCCCTATAATGATCAGTGGGAGGAGCTTTGTCACAGTTAATTCATAAAATACGCTGACCATCTGTTACAGACTTTATTAACGACAGAACATTCTCACTTTCATACTAAGAAAGCTCTCATACTAAGACGCATTAAATAATAAGAAGTAAAGATGAGAGGACCTCAACTCGTAAGTACAATACTTTTCACAGCTTCATTTCTACTAAATACATGCCCGGATCCAAAAAACTTTCGTCAGAGGGGGTGGGGGGCCAACTTTGACAACGTTTTTTTTAGTTGATAAGTGGAGGGAGGATCCAAATTCCATTATAAGCGGGCCATCATTGGCCCGCCAGCGAAACGCCATTTAAATGGCGTTTCGCTGGCGTGCAGATGATAGCCCAACATTCAATGCTGGCGTGGTAGCTTTGTGATTCTTCAGGGGATCTGGACCAGTATTGCTAAGAAACCATATATAATTGTAATTTTTCAGGGGGGGGGGGGGTCGGAACCCCCCGCTACACCCACCCCCACTCTGGATCCGCGGATGAAATATACATTTAGACCAGTACATAAGATTCTGATACTTATCGCATATGCGCAAAACCTCCCCTTAACTCTCAATTCTGACACAGCCAGCGTGACCAGAGGAATAAGAAATTTTGGTCTGAGCATTTATCTACATCTCCGTGATTTGTGTATGCAAGCAGCTAAGATCCTTGCGAATCTGCACAGATGCAGATTACATGTCTTCTTATCGCATTCATGTCTTTAAGGACACTTCCTGCACGGCCATAAAATCTTTTAAACATCACACCTACCGAACGATATAATGCTTCACCACGAATATTGGACAGGATGGCCTACAAATGTACACACAGTGAAAAAAATGGAACTAGAACACATTCGATGGCACACCATCGCAAAGCCTCATACTTTCGAAGAAATCTAATGGCATTTGACCTTTTGACCCCACACAAAGGTCACCAGTTTGATCCTAGGGTAAATGTTTTCGTGTATCCTGGTCTACTGATCATCCCCTTTAATTTGATATGCCACATGACCATGTTAAAAAAATGTAATTTTTAGGGCCCCAGCACCCCAAGTCCCTGCCCTAGGGCATGACCCAGGCCACAGAATGAAATTACCGTCTGATATGTTTTGTATCTTTTATTTCTGAGAAGACACGCAAAGTATGGTTTAAAAATCTTTGAAATTGACTTTTTAATTGAAATTTAATGATATTTGACCTTTTTACCCCTCCCCAAGGCCCCAGGGGTTGGGGATAAAAAAGTGCCGTTGCACGTGCCATTCATGTGAGTAACTTATACACTAAATATGGTTGAATTTCAGAAAAAAGTAACATATGACCCCCCTTACAACCCCCAGATCCCACCCCTGGGACATGACCCAGGCGACTGATTGAATATCCCGTCTGATATATTTCATATTCTTTCATTTGTGAGAAGACACCCAAAGTTTGGTTTAAAATATTTGAAATTGGTTTTGTTATTGAAATTAAATGATATTTGACCTTTTGGCCCCTCCCCTGGGCCCAAGGGCGTGGGAACCTAAAAATGTGCCGTTGCACAAGCCGTTTAAGTTAGTAACTCACACACCAAATTTGCTTGAATTTTTGAAGAAAAAAAAAACAATTTTTGACCCCCAGCCCCCCTGCACCACCCAAGTCCCTCCCCTGTGGCATAACCCAGGCGACGGAATGAAATCCCGCCTTACATGTTTTATATCTTTCATGTGTGAGAAGACACACAAAGTTAGGTTTAAAAATATTTGAAACTGACTTTGTAATTGAAATTTAATGATATTTGACCTTTTGGCTCCTCCCACCAGGCAGGGTTAATCCTAGCCCAAAATGATGATGGGCCCTTAAAATGGGCCAATGGCCCATATCCCATTCAAATACATGCAAATTTCCAATTTTAATGGGCCATTTGAAATTTTTATGGGCTTTTTGCAAAATTTGATGGGCCGAAGAATCCTTAATATCCACATTAGAGCATAATTGACATGAGATTTGAATAGCTTGTATATAGGGCCCAGCCAAAAATAAAGTCCATTTTGGCAAAACATTAATAGTTTTCTCACAAAATGGACCGGGCCCATCCTAGGATGAACCCTGCCAGGGTCCCAGGGGGCAGGGCCAAAAGAAATATGTCGTTGCGCACCCCATTCATGTTAGCAACTCACACACCAAATTTGGTTTGATTTCGTCCGATGGTTTAGGAGGAGATAGCGTGACGGACGGACGAAGGCGATTGCAATACCCCCAAGGTTTTTTTCTTTTTTAAAAGCAATAGGGATATTGCACCAAATCGCCAAATCGTATTCATAACAGTTGTATAGCAAATAGTTTGTTTTTTTTTGTGAAAATTCTACAGCATGATTCAAGAGGTAATATCTATTTAATCCAAAATGAAACAAATTACCTAGGACTTCTAATGCCAAACCTGGTGTCGATCGAATTGTTTTCACTTATTGAACCGGCAGTTGAGAATTCGAACTTTTGATAGGTGTGATCATATTCCTCAATTGAAAAGTCATGAGTTACATTATTTATAACATTTATTATATGATAAACCATATTTTGGTAAGGTAAAAATGCAAGCTACATGGTCGAGCCAGGAAAACCTTTTAAGTTAATAAATATATATTATATATAGTTTTCCCCAGGATAATGCATTGAAGTGCAAAATAAAATAAATCAAACCATCCTGTAAAAATTTTATCAACCAACAATGGAAATACATCAATTTGTTCTTTCAGTTTGTGTACAAAAGTGTTGCTTTATTTTGTTGTTGTTGTTGTTGTTGTTGATTATGTTGTTGTTTGCACTCTATAAATTAGAATCTGACACTGAAATTGGACTTTAGGTTGTCTTAAAACAGGTCAATGCTCAAGCATGAATTCAAAACAAAAACATGGATGGATCTTCATTCAAATTACACAATGATATAATAAACTTCATCCCTACCCCCTTCTTTTTCTCTCGGAAAATCTATTAACCCTTAAAGCGCTAATTACAACTGCAGCAGACCAAATCTTGCCTAATTTTTGAAATAAATAAGTTGTGGTATTTAATATCGCCTTATTGTTTTTGTTTTTGTTGCTGTTTTTGTTTGTTTGTTTTTTTTAAATAAGCAGCAAAGTTTGAAATTGCCGCCTGCTGCACATTATAGATGTCGCGTAATGGGTTTAACATGTGCTTCGTTAAGTATTGGAGCAGACTTGTCAACAAGTTATAATTATAGTTGACTTAGATTGTTTTTAATTATATACGTTATATAAGTGTAAAATTTTACTCTCTTTTTTTCTTTTCCTTTTTTAAAATATACTTTTGGTGAAGATTTGAAGCAAGCCCAAATGAAATGTGAAAAAATGTAGCTCTTTTTTTTCTTAAAATCACTGTATTCCATCATGTTATAATGGTCTAGATATTTAAATGCGTGAAAGATTTCCTGATTACTCCTGAATACAGGATTGTGATGATTATAATAACTTTTATTTCAATTTATATAAGGTCAATTGACTTTTTGTGAGTGAAATAAAGAATAGAATACTCCTTTTAAACTTGACTTTGGTGATTTTCTTTCGGTATACCATATATACTGCAAATGTTTAGATTTGAAACTCTATAATTTAATATTTGGGATCAGTGGTTGAGCTGAGATCAAAGGGTCGCTTGTTTGAGACTCACCTGAGCCACTGTATTGTTTTCACGAGATAGACGCTTTATCCTATCCTTGGTACTGGTTTAACCTGGGAAGACAGGAAATCGTTCCGAAATGACTGAAAATTGTTAACGTTTTCCATCATGTTATCATGGTCTAGATATTTACATGCGCGAAAGATTTCCCGAATGCAGGTTTGTGCTGATTATAATAACTTTTATTTCAATTTATATAAGGTCAATTGACTTTTTGCGAGTGAAAAAAAGAATTGAATACTCTGTTTAAACTTGAACTTGATGTATTTCGTTCAGTATACCATATATACTGCAAATGTTAAGATTTGAATCGCTATAATTTAATATTTGGGATCAGTGGGTGAGCTGAGATCAAAGGGTCGCTTGTTTGAGACTCATCAGAGCCACTGACTTGTCTTCACGAGATAAACGCTTTATCCTCAGCAGTCAGGGTCATAACCTGTATAAGTTACAATATATATATCACTCGAAGAAGTTAAAATTGTGACTTTTAAACAATAATTTCAAAGTGAGGCTATCGAAGGTAACTTATTTAGGTTATATCTGAAATTATTTACGCCAAGGTCAAATTTTAGTCCGTCAAAAATATATCTTATTCAGGTTAAAAAGTAGCTTATTTTCTGATTTTTAATGACCTTGCGTACAAATTTGTAGACGATGCGTACACAAATTTATTGCATAATCGTAAAGTTATGTAAAAGGTCTTTCAGATAAAATTACCCACATGGCCGTGAAAATTGCAGTAACTCCGGAATATGAAGATGAAAAAAGACAGTTTCACTCAAACAGGTTACTTTTGTTTTTGTTGCTAAAAAGTTAACTGCTTTAAGTGATATATTTTTTAACTTTTGGAAGTTATGCACCTGACTGCTCAGCTTGGTACTGTTTTAACCCAGGAAGACAGGAAATCGTTCAGATATGACTGAAAATTGTTAACTAGGACTGACGTAAATCATCACCACAAATAAACAAACAAAAACTCTTTTCTGGTGATTTGGCCTTTGAAACTTGTGTCCATCTGCTTCCATGAAACTGATTTGATTCAATGGAGATATTATATATGCTTACGTAAGACGTACAAAGAAGGATAGGTTCACAAAAGATTCATTTATCATTTAAGTACATATATATCTACCTATGTCATAGTACACAAAGAATCAAACACCGCATATATTGAGATGTGTCGTCTCAAAATACTTGAATCAAAAATAGATAATTAAAATGTACATCATCTAACAGCATATAATGAACAAGTAATATCTTAAAAAAAAAGATATAAGACAAAGTGAAAGAAGACCTGTTTGATATGAGTAACGTGAGAAATTAAAAACAAACTTAAAAAAAAACTAAAATAAAAAAAATCTCTACCACAAGGACATGTATATATTTGTGAATTTAGTGTTTTACAGTTCAGCAGATTGAGGTACTTTAATTAATACTAACACGCATACACCGAAAGGTGGTGCGCCGATTGTCTGGCCGAATATACAAGTTCGAAAAGAAAAGAATTAATTTGTTGGCTTTTCAGGAATTCTGAGGATACTTTGTTTTGTATAAAGTCAGTTAAGTTAAGTAAAAATTTTGGCTTATCGTCCACTTAGACTCTCTAATGATTGCCACCATTTTAGAACGGTTTGACCCGTGGCAATCATGTGATCTAACGATCCCTAATGAATTCAAAAGAAGTGTTATATTGGGAAAATTGCTTTTTACCGAAATCGAATAGGTTTGTATGCTAAAAATCCGCCATTGTTGAGCAACTAGCCAGGTCCTGAGACGTCCCAATGTCAAAACGCCCCGAACTGGTCAATGCAAAAAAAGCAGGTGGCAGTGATTCGGACTCCCCGAGGGCTGTGAACTCAAACGGCAAGGCCATTCCGACTGTCTGCTGTATGTCTGTCTGCCTGCCTGTCTGTCTGTATGCATGTGCGAGTACGTGCGTGCGTCTAAGAGCGTGCGTGGATGCCTGCCTGCCTTTCTGTCACCCAGGGGTGTTTTTCTATTTATTTTTATAAACTTATCAAAGTGCCCCCATCCCCTGGGGTCGGCCAGTGTTTCTGTCTGTCTTTCTATTTATCAGCCCATGACTTGGTCTGCCAAAAATCTTCTTTCTTTTTTGCTTAAAATATGACTTGTTTCGAGAAACAATTTTAAATATGCTTAGCGTAGATCATGCTTTTGTGAAATAGTATTCTTGTGTAATTTTAATAGTCAATATGTGGTGGGTAGTCCAAACATTTAATAGCAACAATAGCATGTCCCTGCGCCCCCAAATGTCAAGCGTCACGCGTAAAAAATAATAGTACTCTGCCACCTTAATAGTGCGAATCCATACGGAAGATCTTTCGCGCCATAAGTTTTTTTTTTTAAAATCGACGCAGATAATCCCGGACATTTCTCAGGATTTAGCTATCAACGTGAAAAACAAATTTAGAACTAATGTATAAATGCAAAGAATAAACATTTCAAACAACTAAATCTTTTAAATATTCGTAGATCAATTACCATTTTATGACATGTTCTTTCTTACATACAGAGATCAAGTCAGCTTTTTAGGTCAACAATAAAATTATAAGACTTCGTCTACTAATGATCTGTTCAAAATGATGAAATCTTATAGACTTGTAGATTAAATTCTATATCAATCAGTCATTCCTTATAACTTACTTTGAAATAATTTCAGTACGATCAAACATGAACTCGACCTAGCAACAGTACTTATATTGACCTTTGCAGATTATAGATTTAAGCCCCGCGGTGGCTTCAGCTGATGTCCGTTCTAGGGGAATGGTTCTGTTGTTGATTACTTGTTGATTGTTCCACCCGTTGTTTGTGAGAATTTTGTGTTTTGTCATTGTTTTGTTGTACAGGATTTAGTGTCCTTTTCAGTTTTGCAATCATCCCTGTGAGGAAGAGAAGGCTGGTTGTTTTACTTTAACCTTTTACTCCATGTGTTAGTTTTAGATCATGACAGCACTTTCTGTTTTTAGACATAATTGAAAAAATTCAAGAAAAAAAGTAAAATTTTGAATACTTTTGAAAATATTATGGAAAATGGAGCATTTGCTCTTTTGGAGCAAATGGCTTCATTTTCCATAATATTTTCATGATATTTACATGATATTTCCAAGGCGAAAAAATGCAATATCGTGGAGTAAAGGGTTAAATAGTTTTGTTATTCACATACTATTGTCTAACTATTTCAAGGATGTGTGTCATTGTTACACTATAGCCTTACTAAAATTTCAAGGATGTGTATCAGTGTTACACTATGTCCCAACTATTTCAAGGATGTATTTTATTGAAACACTGTTGCCAAACTATATAGCTCAAGGATGCATATCATTGAAACACTATTCCACAGCTACATATTTCAAGGATGTTGGCATTGTAACACTATTACGCAACTGTTTCAAGGATATGTGTAATTGTAACACTATTGACTTAACTATTTCACGGATACGTTTCATTATAACTCAATTACCCAACTATATATTTCAAGGATGTTGGCATTGTAACACTATTACGCAACTATTTCAAGGATATGTGTAATTGTAACACTATTGACATAACTATTTCACGGATGTGTGTCATTATAACACAATTGCCAAACTATATATTTCAAAGATGCAAGTCCTAGTAACACGGGTGCCCAACTACATATTTTTAGAATGCATGTCATTGTAACACTAGTGCCCAACTACATATTTCAAAGATATATGTAATTGTAACGCTAATGACCCTACTATTTCACAGATTTGTAAACTAAACACTGTAGACTAAACTATACTGATTCCAAAAAAACAAAAAAACGATACATATTCTATAATTCTATACTCTCTGTTGAAAGTATAGATCGAGATAAGCAAGCTTCTAATGAATTAGTTAGATAGATACATATGTTAATAGTTTCTAGCAATAGTTTCATATCTGCACATTATTTTGATTGTAAGAGAAAAATAGAAAAAAATAGCATGCATTTTAAAAAAGTATATTTTGTTTTAAAACACAGAAGATGCAGTTAGCTCATCGACTATTACGAAAAGATTAGTTTCTATAATTAGTATAGAGTACTATTAGTTACATTTATCATATGACGTCGCGCCTGGGAGTGAAATAACGCCATGCAATAAATAGAGGATATTTACTTTTTTGAGGTAAATACCAAATATATTTCATCGAGTGCTGTGAAAAAAATCAGTATTTTCACGAGTGCGTAGCACGAGTGAAAATGCTGATATTTTCACCGCACGAGATGAAATATATTTTGTATTTGCCATAAAAAAGTAAATTTTCTTTTTATTTTATACTCAACGGAAATACAGAAATCACAACCTTACTTTTTACTTTTCTCGTTCGATTTAACTTTTGCAGTGTGTTTATTGGGTATAACATTGGGTGCAAACGTAGTTTGCAACTAGAAAATGGCTTAGAAACATATTTTAACAAATGAAACGCAAGAAATCAGCATTTAAAGAAAGTCTATTGAGTGTGCCTTACGGTAGGCGTCACGTGCAAACTGGCGCTACGGCATGTCAAACCGTGACGTCATTATGTTTGATGTTGACGTCACAACATGCGTAGCGTTATTTTTGACAAATATACTTCACTTAAAACCTATTGTTAAAAAATCCCAGTCACAAAATTGCCAAGAAAGCCTTGTTTTGCTACAGTTCTATTCTATTCTATAGTGAAAATATAAATCGTATCAGTCACTAGTGAAAAAATACGATATTTTTTCACTGTAGAAAAATACCAATTTTACTCACATTTGATATGCATTGAATTCACTGCTTGTGATAAAATAAAATCTGTAAACCACTAGTGGTTTATAGATTTACGGGAAACTTTATGACGTCCATAACAACGTTGCGTACATAATGACAAAATTATAACGTTTTTACGCCAGAAATCAGATTTCAAAGTATTTTTCATATGATAAATAGAATCTAACATTCGTGCTCTTGTACTATTGAATTTATTAAACTCGTTGCGAAAAAGAGATAAAATGCTCGGCAAGCCTCGCATTTTATCTTTTTTCCTCAACTCGTTTAATAAATTCAATAAAACATGAGCACTCATTTAAGATCCTCTATGTACATAACCAGATGTCTTGTTACATGATGTTGAAGTAATTTCTTCTGCTGTGTGTATTGAGATTCACGCACATTTTTACGCATACTGTTTTGCTAATTTTATGTTTAAACACATTTTCTTTTTAATTTGTAATCGATATGGCAACGCGTGTTTCAATATGAAAAGTAATTTGCATATGTTTACCCCAAATACTGTAAATTCGGAAATTTTCGCGATAATTTTATTTTCGCGAAAAGCATTAAAAGACATATTAGCCACGTTAAAAATTCGCGAATTTGGCATGATTTACCAACATCAGTAGGACAAAGAGTTTTCGCCATTTCGTGAGTGTTTTTTTTTTCGCGAAACTCCACATACGCGAAGTTTCGCGAAAATGGAAACCTCGCGTAAATTTTGGAATTTACAGCTTCTGTAACTCTTAACCCTTTGTGGGCCATACCCCTCTAAATATTTGAAGGTTTGGCTAGTTAAGCTAAATTGCAAAAATTTTCTTTTTTCCATTGCAGGTCAAAGCGGCATGCCTTTTACTTATTATTTCAGTAGTCCATGTTGATGGGTTTATTCAAGACTTTATACCAAAAATTTCACAGTGCCGTCAAGTAAGTCAAGCAAAACAGGGCATGAAAAGCATACACAGATCCAGAGTTTTGTAAAGGGGGTCCAAATCTGACCACAGGTGCTTGAATTTCGATCCTTATATCACCTCTATAGCCTCAAAACCAAAAGCTCACAATGTCACTACGTAATGACAATTTGAGATTTTCGGTTTTAGGGTTTAGCAGTGATATAAGGATAGAACTTCAAGCTCCTGTGATCTGACAAGGGGTTTTGGGGGGGTTAGTTGATGAGGAGAGAGAGAATCCAAATACCACTAAAAGCGGTCCATCATCGGACCACCAGCGAAACGCCATTTCGCTGGCGGGCCGATGGTGTGCTGGCTTCGGTAGCTTTGTTATTTTCCATAAGACCCGGATCATAAATTCTAAGAAACCCTAATTTTGTGATTTTTCAGGGGAGGTCCGGATCCAATGCCCCACCCCCACCCCCTCTCTAGATCCGCCCATGAAAAGCACATGCTAGATACAAATGATAATTTTCAGTCGCTGATGATAAAATAAACCATACAAGTACAAGTGTAGAACTGCAGTCACTTTGCCTTTGCACAGGTTTCGAATTTTGTACATTTCCTTGTAAGGAAACAGTAAAATACATATACCATATCTTAATTTTATAAGACTGTTGTCAACCCATTCTTGAAATTATTGGTAAAGGGATTTGAGATTTACATTACGTAAGGCAAACTGCCTTTCAAAATGCATAAAAATATATTTTTTGCAAGAAAAAAATATTTAAAAAATATGTGTGCCTACTCTACCTAAAAATTTCAGACCCGTTACCCGAAACCACGGATCCTAAATATAAGGTCTGTGCCGAAACTCACTTTTTTATTTGGCTTCTGCAATCAGAGAATCAGCGGATTGAGGAGAATAATCAATAAAAATATTTAATGATCAATCTCTTTCATGTTGTTGCTCAACGAACATACTCTATCATCCCGGCTAAACGGCAATCGAAAACTTTAATACTATCGACGAACGTAGATAAAAAATCGCTAGAAACAGAGTTTTTGATTGCCATTTGTCGCCCAACTGGGCGACAAATGGCAATCGAAAACATAGTTTCTAACGATTTTGATCCGCGTTCGTCGATTTTAAAGAGCGTTTTCGATTGCCGCCTATCCGGTGTGCTATATAACAATCATT
>OZ026529.1:50686995-50704798 GCA_964019695.1 Loripinus fragilis
GACATCATATAGTATGGTGTCCACAAGTGTACCTACCTGTTTGGAGTGTTGTCTATACTGTACAGCCTGTCTGACTACGTCAACTAGAGAAAGTCCAGACATCATATAGTATGGTGTCCACAAGTGTACCTACCTGTTTGGAGTGTTGTCTATACTGTACAGCCTGTCTGACTACGTCAACTAGAGAAAGTCCAGACATCATATAGTATGGTGTCCACAAGTGTACCTACCTGTTTGGAGTGTTGTCTATACTGTACAGCCTGTTTGACTACATCAACTAGAGAAAGTCCAGACATCATATAATATGGTGTCCACAAGTGTACCTACCTGTTTGGAGTGTTGTCTATACTGTACAGCCTGTCTGACTACATCAACTAGAGAAAGTCCAGACATCATATAATATGGTGTCCACAAGTGTACCTACCTGTTTGGAGTGTTGTCTATACTGTACAGCCTGTCTGACTACATCAACTAGAGAAAGTCCAGACATCATATAATATGGTGTCCACAAGTGTACCTACCTGTTTGGAGTGTTGTCTATACTGTACAGCCTGTCTGACTACGTCAACTAGAGAAAGTCCAGACATCATATAGTATGGTGTCCACAAGTGTACCTACCTGTTTGGAGTGTTGTCTATACTGTACAGCCTGTCTAACTACATCAACTAGAGAAAGTCCAGACATCATATAATATGGTGTCCACAAGTGTACCTACCTGTTTGGAGTGTTGTCTATACTGTACAGCCTGTCTGACTACATCAACTAGAGAAAGTCCAGACATCATATAATATGGTGTCCACAAGTGTACCTACCTGTTTGGAGTGTTGCCTATACTGTACAGCCTGTCTGACTACATCAACTAGAGAAAGTCCAGACATCATATAATATGGTGTCCATAAGTGTACCTACCTGTTTGGAGTGTTGCCTATACTGTACAGCCTGTCTGACTACATCAACTAGAGAAAGTCCAGACATCATAAAGTATGGTGTCCACAAGTGTACCTACCTGTTTGGAGTGTTGTCTATACTGTAAAGCCTGTCTGACTACGTCAACTAGAGAAAGTCCAGACATCATATAGTATGGTGTCCACAAGTGTACCTACCTGTTTGGAGTGTTGTCTATACTGTACAGCCTGTCTGACTACGTCAACTAGAGAAAGTCCAGACATCATATAGTATGGTGTCCACAAGTGTACCTACCTGTTTGGAGTGTTGTCTATACTGTACAGCCTGTCTGACTACATCAACTAGAGAAAGTCCAGACATCATATAATATGGTGTCCACAAGTGTACCTACCTGCTTGGAGTGTTGTCTATACTGTACAGCCTGCCTGACTATATCAACTAGAGAAAGTCCAGACATCATATAATATGGTGTCCACAAGTGTACCTACCTGTTTGGAGTGTTGTCTATACTGTACAGCCTGTCTGACTACATCAACTAGAGAAAGTCCAGACATCATATAGTATGGTGTCCACAAGTGTACCTACCTGTTTGGAGTGTTGTCTATACTGTACAGCCTGTCTGACTACGTCAACTAGAGAAAGTCCAGACATCATATAGTATGGTGTCCACAAGTGTACCTACCTGTTTGGAGTGTTGTCTATACTGTACAGCCTGTCTGACTACGTCAACTAGAGAAAGTCCAGACATCATATAGTATGGTGTCCACAAGTGTACCTACCTGTTTGGAGTGTTGTCTATACTGTACAGCCTGTCTGACTACATCAACTAGAGAAAGTCCAGACATCATATAGTATGGTGTCCACAAGTGTACCTACCTGTTTGGAGTGTTGTCTATACTGTACAGCCTGTCTGACTACGTCAACTAGAGAAAGTCCAGACATCATATAGTATGGTGTCCACAAGTGTACCTACCTGTTTGGAGTGTTGTCTATACTGTACAGCCTGTCTGACTACATCAACTAGAGAAAGTCCAGACATCATATAGTATGGTGTCCACAAGTGTACCTACCTGTTTGGAGTGTTGTCTATACTGTACAGCCTGTCTGACTACATCAACTAGAGAAAGTCCAGACATCATATAATATGGTGTCCACAAGTGTACCTACCTGTTTGGAGTGTTGTCTATACTGTACAGCCTGTCTGACTACATCAACTAGAGAAAGTCCAGACATCATATAATATGGTGTCCACAAGTGTACCTACCTGTTTGGAGTGTTGCCTATACTGTACAGCCTGTCTGACTACATCAACTAGAGAAAGTCCAGACATCATATAATATGGTGTCCACAAGTGTGCCTACCTGTTTGGAGTGTTGTCTATACTGTACAGCCTGTCTGACTACATCAACTAGAGAAAGTCCAAACATCATATAATATGGTGTCCACAAGTGTACCTACCTGTTTGGAGTGTTGTCTATACTGTACAGCCTGTCTGACTACGTCAACTAGAGAAAGTCCAGACATCATATAGTATGGTGTCCACAAGTGTACCTACCTGTTTGGAGTGTTGTCTATACTGTACAGCCTGTCTGACTACGTCAACTAGAGAAAGTCCAGACATCATATAGTATGGTGTCCACAAGTGTACCTACCTGTTTGGAGTGTTGTCTATACTGTACAGCCTGTCTGACTACATCAACTAGAGAAAGTCCAAACATCATATAATATGGTGTCCACAAGTGTACCTACCTGTTTGGAGTGTTGTCTATACTGTACAGCCTGTCTGACTACATCAACTAGAGAAAGTCCAGACATCATATAGTATGGTGTCCACAAGTGTACCTACCTGTTTGGAGTGTTGCCTATACTGTACAGCCTGTTTGACTACATCAACTAGAGAAAGTCCAGACATCATATAGTATGGTGTCCACAAGTGTACCTACCTGTTTGGAGTGTTGTCTATACTGTAAAGCCTGTCTGACTACGTCAACTAGAGAAAGTCCAGACATCATATAGTATGGTGTCCACAAGTGTACCTACCTGTTTGGAGTGTTGTCTATACTGTACAGCCTGTCTGACTACATCAACTAGAGAAAGTCCAGACATCATATAGTATGGTGTCCACAAGTGTACCTACCTGTTTGGAGTGTTGTCTATACTGTACAGCCTGTCTGACTACGTCAACTAGAGAAAGTCCAGACATCATATAGTATGGTGTCCACAAGTGTACCTACCTGTTTGGAGTGTTGTCTATACTGTTCAGCCTGTCTGACTACGTCAACTAGAGAAAGTCCAGACATCATATAGTATGGTGTCCACAAGTGTACCTACCTGTTTGGAGTGTTGTCTATACTGTACAGCCTGTTTGACTACATCAACTAGAGAAAGTCCAGACATCATATAATACGGTGTCCACAAGTGTACCTACCTGTTTGGAGTGTTGTCTATACTGTACAGCCTGTCTGACTACATCAACTAGAGAAAGTCCAGACATCATATAATATGGTGTCCACAAGTGTACCTACCTGTTTGGAGTGTTGTCTATACTGTACAGCCTGTCTGACTACATCAACTAGAGAAAGTCCAGACATCATATAATATGGTGTCCACAAGTGTACCTACCTGTTTGGAGTGTTGTCTATACTGTACAGCCTGTCTGACTACGTCAACTAGAGAAAGTCCAGACATCATATAGTATGGTGTCCACAAGTGTACCTACCTGTTTGGAGTGTTGTCTATACTGTACAGCCTGTCTAACTACATCAACTAGAGAAAGTCCAGACATCATATAATATGGTGTCCACAAGTGTACCTACCTGTTTGGAGTGTTGTCTATACTGTACAGCCTGTCTGACTACATCAACTAGAGAAAGTCCAGACATAATATAATATGGTGTCCACAAGTGTACCTACCTGTTTGGAGTGTTGTCTATACTGTACAGCCTGTCTGACTACGTCAACTAGAGAAAGTCCAGACATCATATAGTATGGTGTCCACAAGTGTACCTACCTGTTTGGAGTGTTGTCTATACTGTACAGCCTGTCTGACTACATCAACTAGAGAAAGTCCAGACATCATATAATATGGTGTCCACAAGTGCGCCTACCTGTTTGGAGTGTTGTCTAAACTGTACAGCCTGTCTGACTACATCAACTAGAGAAAGTCCAGACATCATATAATATGGTGTCCACAAGTGTACCTACCTGTTTGGAGTGTTGTCTATACTGTACAGCCTGTCTGACTACATCAACAAGAGAAAGTCCAGACATCATATAGTATGGTGTCCACAAGTGTGCCTACCTGTTTGGAGTGTTGACTATACTGTACAGCCTGTCTAACTACATCAACTAGAGAAAGTCCAGACATCATATAGTATGGTGTCCACAAGTGTACCTACCTGTTTGGAGTGTTGTCTATACTGTACAGCCTGTCTGACTACATCAACAAGAGAAAGACCAGACATCATATAATATGGTGTCCACAAGTGTACCTACCTGCTTGGAGTGTTGTCTATACTGTACAGCCTGTCTGACTACATCAACAAGAGAAAGTCCAGACATCATATAGTATGGTGTCCACAAGTGTGCCTACCTGTTTGGAGTGTTGTCTAAACTGTACAGCCTGTCTGACTACATCAACAAGAGAAAGTCCAGACATCATATAGTATGGTGTCTACAAGTGTGCCTACCTGTTTGGAGTGTTGTCTATACTGTACAGCCTGTCTGACTACATCAACTAGAGAAAGTCCAGACATCATATAGTATGGTGTCCACAAGTGTACCTACCTGTTTGGAGTGTTGTCTATACTGTACAGCCTGTCTGACTACATCAACAAGAGAAAGTCCAGACATCATATAGTATGGTGTCCACAAGTGTACCTACCTGTTTGGAGTGTTGTCTATACTGTACAGCCTGTCTGACTACGTCAACTAGAGAAAGTCCAGACATCATATAGTATGGTGTCCACAAGTGTACCTACCTGTTTGGAGTGTTGTCTATACTGTACAGCCTGTCTGACTACATCAACAAGAGAAAGACCAGACATCATATAATATGGTGTCTACAAGTGTGCCTACCTGTTTGGAGTGTTGTCTATACTGTATAGCCTGTCTGACTACATCAACTAGAGAAAGTCCAGACATCATATAATATGGTGTCCACAAGTGTACCT
The DNA here is from genome assembly GCA_964019695.1 of Loripinus fragilis. NCBI lineage: Eukaryota > Metazoa > Mollusca > Bivalvia > Lucinida > Lucinidae > Loripinus > Loripinus fragilis. Next base: position 50,692,074 of record OZ026529.1, read on the forward strand.
ACCTGTTTGGAGTGTTGTCTATACTGTACAGCCTGTCTGACTACATCAACTAGAGAAAGACCAGACATCATATAATATGGTGTCCACAAGTGTACCTACCTGTTTGGAGTGTTGTCTATACTGTACAGCCTGTCTGACTACATCAACAAGAGAAAGACCAGACATCATATAATATGGTGTCCACAAGTGTACCTACCTGTTTGGGAGTGTTGTCTATACTGTACAGCCTGTCTGACTACATCAACTAGAGAAAGTCCAGACATCATATAATATGGTGTCCACAAGTGTACCTACCTGTTTGGAGTGTTGTCTATACTGTACAGCCTGTCTGACTACATCAACAAGAGAAAGACCAGACATCATATAATATGGTAGACACAAGTGTACCTACCTGTTTGGAGTGTTGACTATACTGTACAGCCTGTCTGACTACATCAACTAGAGAAAGTCCAGACATCATATAATATGGTGTCCACAAGTATGCCTACCTGTTTGGAGTGTTGTCTATACTGTACAGCCTGTCTGACTACATCAACTAGAGAAAGTCCAGACATCATATAATATGGTGTCCACAAGTGTACCTACCTGTTTGGAGTGTTGTCTATACTGTACAGCCTGTCTGACTACATCAACTAGAGAAAGTCCAGACATCATATAATATGGTGTCCACAAGTGTACCTACCTGTTTGGAGTGTTGTCTATACTGTACAGCCTGTCTGACTACATCAACAAGAGAAAGACCAGACATCATATAATATGGTGTCCACAAGTGTACCTACCTGCTTGGAGTGTTGTCTATACTGTACAGCCTGTCTGACTACATCAACAAGAGAAAGTCCAGACATCATATAATATGGTGTCCACAAGTGTACCTACCTGCTTGGAGTGTTGTCTATACTGTACAGCCTGTCTGACTACATCAACTAGAGAAAGTCCAGACATCATATAGTATGGTGTCCACAAGTGTACCTACCTGTTTGGAGTGTTGTCTATACTGTACAGCCTGTCTGACTACGTCAACTAGAGAAAGTCCAGACATCATATAATATGGTGTCCACAAGTGTGCCTACCTGTTTGGAGTGTTGTCTAAACTGTACAGCCTGTCTGACTACATCAACTAGAGAAAGTCCAGACATCATATAGTATGGTGTCTACAAGTGTGCCTACCTGTTTGGAGTGTTGTCTATACTGTACAGCCTGTCTGACTACATCAACAAGAGAAAGTCCAGACATCATATAATATGGTAGACACAGTTTCCAATCAACACAATTAGGTCTGAAATACAGTGAATAAAGGATCTTACATGAGTCATGATGAGTGTTCCTGTATTTGTTGAATTTATCAAACTTGTTTTGAAAAAAAAGATATAAAATGCTTGCAAGACTTACATTTTATCTCTTTTCCTAAACTTGTTTAATAAATTCAATAATACAGGAGCACAAATTTTCTATTCTACTATAAAATGGCACTAAATTATTTAAAAATCATGGATTTTGAGTGAAGACATTTAAGAAATATATATATGCAGCGTATTTATGGCTGTCGATTCGTAACATTGTCAAGATATGTAAACATCTAGTGTTTTATCAATTTTAATACATGGCAGTACATGTATATCACTATCAGATGTACCATAATATGGGCCTCGACCCGACAAAACCTGTCTTCGGGGTTTCCAACAAAGCGACTTTCAAAACAGTGTCCTCAGCTACAGAGACTATCTAGAAAATTGAAATTTCACCTGTAGCAAGTTAACATATGGTACGTTACAAAAAATAAATAACAAAAGCGCTGATCAGACTGCACGGATGGGCAGGCTGGTCTGCGCCTGTGTTGTTCGCAAACCCCCGAAGACAGGTTTTCTCGTGTCGAGACCCATATGATAAAAATCTAAATTACTTGAACTCTTATAATTCAAAGAAACTAGTTAAAGGTGTACAACTGCATGATATGAACAAAATATGAAACCTATTCAATTCTACTACAAAGTAGAGTGTTCTTTTAGCCCATTTCAATGAGATGGTTCTTTTGAGTACCCATAACATATGTTTTGGATGAGAAATATTTTGGATTCTTAATTTTCAATTACATGTACACACTCTTACCTGGAAGCCTATTCTGATTGTTTTGTCATGCGCAACATGACTCATATACTACTTACAGAGCATAAAAGTCTCCAAGCAAAGCACATGATTCTGACATCAAATCATTTAGGTCTGACTCCTCCCCTTCCTTCAAAGTCTGACCAATCATAGCTGATCTCAATACCATATGACCTTCCAGTAGCAAGTGATGATAAGTATCTGCAGAATTAAATTGATGTCTTGTTCCAAATGAAATCTGAAAAGTAAAACTGACACTAGACTCCGACAAAGGGCTCCCGATAATGCCCTACGTTGAAAGGGGTCATAATTCCAGTTGAGTGTACTGATAGAGACATTGATAAATTTTTTCCTTATCATGCCAATATAGTGCCATCCCTTTAAAACACACCTCATTATAACATGGATATGGATCTATCATGGTCATGTGTGTGGCTACAATTTTTTTTAGGGTCCAAAAAGTTTTATGTAGGCGAAAAATTTATAATAATACTTGACAAATCCAATACCTTGAGTCTAAATACATAACAGGGTCTGGTATTTGCGTAAGCTGTTAAAAAATCAAAAGTTATAAAAAATGTGCATTCCCAGAAGACCCACAATGAACATGTAATCAAACTTCCGTCCTGATAATTGCATGCCAAACAATAACCCCGGACCCGAGAGCTGGTCTGGGCTTTAATTCTTTTCCAAAATAATCATTGGCCCCCACAAAAGAAAGCGGCCTGACACAACATTCCCAGCTAGTCCAACGAGGCAGGCCAGGGGTCAGGTAGCAACCACCACAATTAGGACTGCCATACTGACACCAAAGGACATCCACAAACTGCCTACAGTGTTCCACTGATGCACAAACAAAACAATAGGCAAAGTCAAAAGACAACATCAATGCACCTGCAAAGCTCATACGGAGTCAGATGCACAGACCCATGGCGTCCGACGTGCACCCAATTTTTTTAACCATAGAATTTTACAAAGAAATGATAAGAAAATGATATAGTATGGTCATTTTTCTTATAATTTCTTTGTCAAATTGCCCCTTTATAACATACAATGTAATTCACTTACTAGAACACATTCGATGGCGCGCCTTCGCAAATCCCCACACATTCAAAGATATTTAATGGTATTCGATCCTTTGACCCCATCCCAAGGTCACCAGTTTGATCCTAGGGTTAGAATTTTCAGTGTATCTTGGTCTGCTGCTCATCCCCTTTAATTTGATATGCCACATGACCATGTTCATAAAATTAAATTTTTGACCCCCAAGCACCCCCAAGTCCCAAACCCTGGATCATGCATGACCCAGGGGAAAGAATAAAAATCCCGTCTAATATGTTTTATATCTTTCATTTGTGAGAAGACACACAAAGTTTAGATTAAAAATCTTTGAAAATGACTTTGTAATTGAGATTTAATGATATTTGACCTTTTGGCCCCTCCCCAAGGCCCCAGGAGGCGGAGACCCAAAACATTGTGCCGTTGCATGTGCCATTCATGTAAGTAACTCACACACCAAATCTGGTTGAATTTGGGAAAAAAAGTTTTTGGACCCCCCAACCCCCCATGGTACCCCCAAGTCCCACCCCTGGGGCATGACCCAGGCGACGGAATGAAAATCCCGTCTGATATGTTTCATATCTTTCAATTGTGAGAAGACACACAAAGTTTTGTTAAAAAATCTTTGAAATAGACTTTGTGATTGAGATTTAATGATATTTGACCTTTTGGCCCCTCCCCAGGGCCCCAGGGGGTGGGGACAAAAAAAAATGTGCTGTTGCATGTGCCATTGATGTAAGTTACTCACACACCAAATCTGGTTGAATTTCAGGAAAAAAAGTTTTTGGACCCCCCAACCCCCCCACAGTACCCCCAAGTCCCACCCCTGGGGCATGACCCAGGGGACGGAATGAAAATCCCTTCTGATATGTTTCGTATCTTTCAATTGTGAGAAGACACAAAAAGTTTGGTTTAAAAATCTTTGCAATTGACTTTGTAATCGAAATTTAATGATATTTAATAATATTTGACCTTTTGACCCCTCCCCAGGGCCCCAGGGGGCGGGGCCAAAAAAATGTGCCGTTGCACACCCTTACCATGTGAGCAACTCACACACCAAATTTGGTTGAATTTCGTCCAACAGTTTAGGAGGAGATAGCGTGACGGACAGACGGACGGACAGACAGACGGACGGACAGACGGACGGAGGCGATTGCAATATCCCCGACGCTTTTTTAAAAAAGTGTTGGGATAATAAAACAGTCCATTCCTATTAACCCAAAACGTTGCATTAAAGGGGACTGCACTGTATATTTTGGTCTTGAAAATGTACTCATTACTGTAAAACCTGTCTTAAAAGCCCACTCAAAAAAATAGACAAAACACAGATCTTAATGACAAATGGTAGCTAAATGAAGGTTGAAAGTATTGCAGAAATGCTGGAGCATTCTGCAATACTTTTAACCTGCATATAGCGATAATCGGTCTTGAAAACCAATTTTGGTGAACTTTTTGAGTGGCCGCTTAAGACAGGTTTTACTGTATGTTTGCTGTATATTATACAGTTATTTCATGCCTGTTTGTAGTATAGTCAAAACTAATATCCCGAGGTGCCGTGGACTACCTGATGCACTATTGCACGAGGCCGAAGGCCGAGTGCAATACTGCATCAGGTCATCCACAGTACCCACACTGGTCAATGTAAACCCACCGTTGGTTGCTACAACGAGCTGGTGGTTGCATTTTTCAGCACCGGTGGTGGCGTAAAAGGTAAAAAAATCTATACCTGTTGACTTTATTATTTATTTATAAACTTGCATTTATTTTATTTGTGATGACACCTGGTGCACAGACCACCAGTAACATTGCAGTTTATGGCTCTGCCAAGCAATTGGTGATATAATTCATGGTTTGGACGGCAAATCCAACAAAGTTCTGGAGTTTTGCCGTGACAGGTGCATTTTTCTAGTGTAACTGCCTAAATTGAGTGAAATCTGCACGTCTAAGCGCAGCTGTTGTCATATTCTCATGAAATAACATCCAAAAAACGATTACTACTTTGTTGTTTTTTTCTTGGTAAACTAGCAAATGTTTTATTGAGGAATTTTTATTACAACGCACTGGGAGCATTTTTTGACACATTGATACAACGCACTGATGGTTGCACAGAATTCCTGTGGTTGCTGGTGCAGACTCACCACATCATTTGCTGTTCACATAAACGTTGCAAAAATCACCATTTCAACCAGCACATGTTATTTCGATACTGTATAGAAGGCTAAGGCGAGCCTGTGCAAACGTGCATACTCCCAAGAGCCATTGCTGCCAGCACAAGAGATCTTGATATTTATTACATTGTCCAGTGACTGCCTGCGCAAATGTGCAGACTCACCAGAGTATTCGCTGCTGGCGTGAATAGCACACAAATCGCCATTTAAGGCAGCACAAGAGATTTTGTACAGTGACGAAGGCTAAGGTAAGCCTGTGCAAATGTGCAGACTCGCCATATCCTTCGCTGCTCACACAAAATGGCATTCAATCGCCATTTGAGTCACCACATGAGAATTTAAACTGTGACGAAGGCTCAGACTAGACCAAGCAAATGTGGCCAAAGCCATCGCTGTTCGCATGAATGACACCTAAAAAAAAGTGAGTATCACAATCACAAACTGCAGACAAACCCATGGCACTGAGAGGAATAGCCACACAACAATCATGAGACACCAGGAAGACAAACTAAGCAAAGCAGCCAGCTCTCTCTCTTCCCCATCAAGATGATTGTAAAACAAGAATGGACATAAAGTAACAAAATATAGAACAATTACAGAATCCTGTAATGGGAGTAACAATCAACAACGAATCAACAACAACAGAATCACCGCCTTAGAATAGACAGCAGCCTATACCTCTGGGGTGCTAAAATTGCATTTTACTGGTACCAAATCTTCGCCCTAGAATCTGCTGTTGTTGAAGCACAAAAATTTTAAGCTCGCATGGAGGCTTATTAACTATTGTAATGTATCATAACGGACAAACAATCTCATTAAATTAAAAGTTTTGGGGCCAATCTGAAAAATACGCGGAAAAACTCTCAAAGTGCGAACAGGGCTAGCTCTGGAGCATCTCTGGTGAGGCTACACATTTGCAGAGTCACGCTTGAGCCTTCATCAGTGTACAAAAACCACAAAATCTATGCCTATTGACTGTATGATTTCTTGATAAGCTTGCTTTTATTTTACTTTTGATGACCCAAATGCGCACAAACCGTCAGAAACATTGCAGTTTATGGCTCTGCCATGCAATTGGCGTTTTAATTCATGGTTTGACCGATAAATCCGACACAGTTGTGGAGTTTGACAGTGACAAGTGCTTTTTCTATTGTGACTTCCTAACTTCAGGAAATTCTGCATGTCTAAGCACAGCTGCAGCTATGTTATCATAGTCCCATGAATAACATCCAAAAACGATTACTACTCTCTATTTTTTCTATGCAGATAAGGCTCTGGCGAGTCTGTACATTTGCATAGGCTCGCCTGAGCCTTCGTCCTGGTACTGAAATATCATGTGCTGGCTCAAATAACGATTTATGTACCGTTTATAAGAACAGTGAATGCTGTGGTGAGGCTGCACCAGCAACCACAGGAATTCTGTGCAACCATCAGTGCGTTGTATTAATGCGTCAAAAAATGCTCCCAGTGCGTTGTAATAAAAATTCCTCAATAAAACATTTGCTAGTTTACCAAGAAAAAAACAACAAAGTAGTAATCGTTTTTTGGATGTTATTTCATGGGAATATGACAACAGCTGCGCTTAGACGTGCAGATTTCACTTAATTTAGGCAGTTACACTAGAAAAAAGCACCTGACACGGCAAAACTCCAGAACTTTGTTGGATTTGCCATCCAAACCATGAATTAAATCACCAATTGCTTGGCAGAGTCATAAACTGCAATGTTACCGGTGGTCTGTGCGCCAGGTGTCATCACAAATAAAATAAATGCAAGTTTATAAATAAATAATAAAGTCAACAGGTATAGATTTTTTTACCTTTTACGCCACCACCGGTGCTGAAAAATGCAACCACCAGCTCGTTGTAGCAACCACCAGTGCGTTTACATTGACCAGTGTGGTACCGAGGGGTAATAGTTTGACAATACTACAAACAGGCATGAAATAACTGTTTTATTACTCAACCCATTTGATGAAATACTTAGCAGTGTTTCTTGCATGGAGTTGCTGTGGACAATGTTGTTTTGATACAAAACAGAAAATTTCACCAAATCTGCTCAATTTCGGTCTCAAAATGTTCCGCTCGTTCTAACTAAGAAAAACGAGTACCCACACTTTACGTTTCTGACCACAAACAATGGAGTTATTGGAGTTTAAAGTTGTCAAACCATGCCTTATTTTCACCATTGTTGCATAACGTCTCCTTTCATAAACGAACCGTATGCGCATCGTTGTAGTTCATGTCGATGAGCCCCTGTGTGTTTTTAACAGGGAAGCTGGTAACCAGGCCATGGTATAGTGCCAGTCAATAGTCAAATTTATTGACTGGTGAAATAGTTCAGTGACTCATGGCATAGCAAAAAGTAGACAATTACTTCGTATATAGACGGTTAGGTAATAAATTCAAATGTACTTTAGAATGATTACCATAGAAGAAAGAACTATAAATCCTGATCAGACTGTTCCTAAGGGAGCAGTCTGATCTGGGTCCATATTGTTTGCAATATTGGCTACCAAAGTACACAAGCAAATAAGAGAGCTGAAAACAATTGTCATGAATGGTGGGAAAAGGTTTAAATCATGATTAAAACAGGCAAATATCTTTTCATAAAATAAGTAAATGCCCATACAAGAAAAAAATGGGTCATTGACCTTTGAGGTGACCAGCTTAGAAAATATTTCATTTTAATTGCCATTTTTTGCTGGTCATTGCAAATAATTGCTGATATTTGAACCGCTGATAAAACTAACTTTCTATAAATTCAGAAATTTTTGTTAGTTTTTTTGTGTGCAAAGCTTCACTGCAAAGGCGAAATTTAGCAAAAATAAACCCCTCGCATAATTACTAGACCACTCTGCCTTTTACTGATGTAGATAAATCATGTTTCAATCACAAATTTCTAATGTTGTAAATATGTCTTTTGACACTTATAATGTGACTATTCACAAAATTTAAGTTCTCGCAAAAAATTCTGAATTTTACAGTAAGTTTATACCACTTACCATGTCTCTGTAGAGATCTGCTGAACTAGACTCCTCAATAGCATACACATTCCACACTGGACTGCTGGAAAAGATAAATACCTTTATTTTATCACAAGCAGTGAATTCAATGCAAATCAAATGTGAATAAAATTGGTATTTTTCTGCAGTGAAAAATATCGTATTTTTTCACTAGTGACTGATACAATTTATATTTTCACTGTAGCAAAACAAGGCATTTTTGGCAATTTTAGGACTGGTATACTTTTTCAAAAGGTTTTACGAGAAGGATGCTTGTGAGAAATAACCATACGCATGTTGTGACATCAACATCAAACATAATGATGTCACTGTTTGGCCTGGCGTAGCGCCAGTTTGCACGTGACGTCTATCCTAAGGCAAACTCAACAGACTTTCTTTAAATGCTGTTTTCTTACGTTTCATTTGTTAAAATATGATTCTAAGCCATTTTCTAGGTGCAAACTTTGTTTACACCCAATGTTATAGTCACTAAACACACTGAAAAAGTCAAATCGAACGAGAAACGACCAGGGAAAAAGTTAGGTTGTGCTTTCTATATTTTCCATTGAGTATAAAATAAAAAGAAAATTTACTTTTTTGGGGTGAATACCAAATATATTTCATCTCGTTCAGTGAAAATATTAGCATTTTCACTCGTGCTGTGCACTCGTGAAAAAAACTGATTTTTTCACCGCACTAGATGAAATATATTTGGTATTCACCTCAAAAAAGTAAATATCCTCTATGAATTAACATAAATATTGGGACAGATAGACCTGGCCCTAAGGTCATATAGGATATCTTAGGCATTTGGCTTCTGACTGGCTAGATACCTCAGCCACATAGGTTTGCATTACAGTAAAACTGGTCTTAAGTTGCCACTAAAATATAGACAAAACAAAGATCTAAATGACAAATGGTAGCTTAATGAAGGCAGAAAGTATTGCAGAATGCTCCAAGGGGAGCATTCTGCAATACTTTTGACTTGCATTAAGCGATAATCTGTCTTGAAACCTAAATTTGGTCTTCTTTTTGAGTGGCCGCTTCAGACAGGTTTTACTGTAAACAAGCTGTGTCTGCAAAAATACTAATTAGTGAAGAAATGTTAAGACTTTTTTGATTACAGGATCCTACAATAACTAATTGTGCTTAGCTATTTTCATTTTTTATGTTATCTCTCTTTATGTGCAGAAAATATTTTTTGTCCCCTTGTGGCCATATTTTTCACAATTTCTAGAGGTTTTGAGTAATCTTGTTATTTTGAAAATAGGCTAGTTATTTTTCACAATTAGATTTTTCCTAAACATGTATAGGATTTAAAGAATCTTATTAGAATGTCAGGGTGGGATAGGAAAAATCTGTCTTAATGAACACTGTTTGGCATCTTGAGGCTTATAAGACCTGCTATGCATGCAGCTAGTCAGATACCTGGAGAGGGGCTCACTCATGTGGATGATGCCTATGTACATGCATGTCAATCAAAAACGTGATGATGCTAATGATGATGATGATGATGGTGGTGGTGGTGGGGGTGATGATGATGATGATGATGATGATGATGATGATGATGATGATGATGATGATGATGATGATGATGGTGGTGGTGATGATGATGATGATGATGATGATGATGATGATGGTGGTGGTGGTGGTGGTGGTGGTGGTGATGATGATGATGATGATGATGATGATGATGATGATGATGATGATGATGATGGTGGTGGTGGTGGTTGTGGTGGTGGTGGTGGTGGTGGTGGTGGTGGTGGTGGTGATGATGATGATGATGATGATGATGATGATGATGATGATGATGATGATGATGATGATGATGATGATGATGGTGGTGGTGGTGGTTGTGGTGGTGGTGGTGGTGGTGGTGGTGATGATGATGATGATGATGATGATGGTGGTGGTGATGATGATGATGATGATGATGATGATGATGATGATGATGATGATGATGGTGGTGGTGGTGGTTGTGGTGGTGGTGGTGGTGGTAATGGTGGTGGTGGTGATGATGATGATGATGATGATGATGATGATGATGATGATGATGGTGGTGGTGGTGGTTGTGGTGGTGGTGGTGGTGGTGGTAATGGTGGTGGTGATGATGATGATGATGATGATGATGATGATGATGATGATGATGATGATGATGATGATGATGATGATGATGATGATGATGATGATGATGATGATGATGATGATGATGATGATGATGATGGTCGTCATCATCGTGGTGATGGTGGTGGTAATGGTGGTAATGGTGGTGGTGATGATGATGATGATGATGATGATGATGATGATGATGATGATGATGATGATGATGATGATGATGATGATGAAGATGATGGTCGTCATCATCGTGGTGATGGTGGTGGTAATGGTGGTGGTAATGGTGGTAATGGTGGTGGTGATGATGATGATGATGATGATGATGATGATGATGATGATGATGATGATGATGATGATGATGATGATGATGATGATGATGATGATGATGGATGATGATGATGATGATGATGATGATATAAGACAGTAAGGTAGAAGTTTCTTACAATCACTGAAAGCCTATATTCCATGACTGAGCAAAGGTGGGAGACTACTACATGGCTTATTTACCTGTCTTGGTCTGTTAGCTTTGTAAGTAGAATAACATGGCTGCCTGCCATAACCATCTTCTTTGCTCCAGGAAACTGTTGAACACCACACATACATGTATCCACTTCTGCACATGGACAAGCCTGAAACAAATACTGGTCTCGCTGCATCCTTTATAGAGATTTCCCCCGCTACTGCTGATTCATGTACTAGGTCAAATGTCAGATACTGACAAAAGCATGTTTATTTATCACAGTCAACGATTTTCAGTCATGTCGGTATGATTTCTTGTCTTCCTGGGTTGGACCAGCGCGATGCTGTCCGGTTAACTTGCGCAGCTAAACATTGATAAGAGATTTGTATAAGGACACAATAGTGGGGTGACAATCAAAGCTGAAGAAATGATGAGGTGGTAACAAAAGTATAACAAAGGTTACTATATATCAAAATGTTGTGCTTGGTCTGACGTTCACCAGACAACCAGCATAAATTTTCTAAAGTTGGGGGAAGCTGAGAAATTCTAGGTGGCGTCCAAGATGGCAGCCAAAAAATTGCAAATTTTGATATATACACAAAATCAGTTGTATGATCATATATTTTGATGTTTAATCTGTTCAAATGGATTGCCACATGATAATTACCTGAAATATTGTCTAAATTGCTCATTAACCCTTAATGCGCCACTCCACACAAAAGTCGTCTGCTTTTCTCGTCTACTGAAATGTTTAAGAAGCCTCTATGGCAAACAGTGTGGACCCAGATCAGACTGCTTCTATAGGAGCAGTCTGTTCTGGGTCCACGCTATTTGCTTCTATACTTAATTCGTCAGTGATGTTAGGCAATTATTTGCAGCAGACGCCTTCAGCAAACGACATTTTCAGATGCATTTTTTTCTTGGCGCTTTCAGGGTTAAAATAGTAAATGACAAGTATTATACATCTTATTTGAAGATCAAAAGGTCAGGTCAGTGCAGAAAGTTAAAAATGTCATCTTTAATTACACACCCAGATTCAACCACATGGTCTATAATATGATATGCAGACAGACCATAATGTGAGGAAGTGCAGTGACCAAGAGCCATTACTAAGCTTCAGCTGATTTTGAGTCATTCCCCTTCTTCACTTAAACATTTCAGGCTTGTTAACCCATATAAGCCTACCGTCCTTTTTGTAGGACATAGGCAAACAGTACAAACCCAGATCAGATGCCACAGAAAGTGGCGTCTGATCAGGGTCTCCACCGTTTGCTTACAAAGTGCTCTGTTAAAATCTGAATAAAGACAAAAAGTACCTCCCAACAACTCTTAAAACGGAAATAGACTTTTCCAATTGATAAGAGACAGAAATTCCATTAGGCTAGGCATAAATTGGTTAAGCTATATGTCTAAAAGTAGTATAGCTTCCACTGTAGTGATATAGTTTCAGATAAGCATAACACTGTGAATATTTTCTTATCCACTAATTTAAATATTTGTTTTGGATACTCAAAAGAACTGTCTTACCGAGACTGCTCTTTTGAGTACCCACAACATATGTTTTGGTTAGCAAAAAGTAAATCAATTAATAAATATCACTTTTGTTTTGATAACTGCAGTCCAAGAATCATAACTCTAGCTTTAGTAAATTAAGAGCCATACCAATTTAACTAAAAAATTAATTCATGCTTTGTCTGAAGCTTGTTCAGCAATTTGTTATCTAAAAGTATTACCACTCCTGACATGTAACTTGAAATGTAGACTGAAAAATATTAAAGGAGAGCCATAACACGAATTTCAGCATATTTTCATCTTTC